>JAQMYL010000038.1:28451264-28477800 GCA_030014365.1 Clarias pachynema
CACCACCAATTTCAAAACCATCTGTAAAATTATAAAGGAACGACACCATTTTACCATTTCGATTTTGAAATCAAAGTGGCGATACATGAATCAGAATTCATTACTGAATCTTTTTTTTTTTTCTTCATCTCTATTAATATTAATGTGGCTGGTGTGTCAAGGAGCACTCTGTTTTGCACGCTTTATGAGCAAAACAAACAATTACTTTGTTTTGCTCGGCCATTGCTGCCACATGCTGCTAGCTATGGATTCTCTGAGGTGAAATTCATGACATTTAAACAGTATCTTTAATAGAGACTGCAAAGGTGACCGATCTGAGCGGCATTACCGAGTTTGGTCATTAAGAAATGAGAGAAACTGCACCTTGACTTAAAAGCACCAGTCTCAGTTGTTCAAGCACTCTCGCAGTCTTGGTGCCCATTTTTTAATGACCTCTCTCGCCTGGCTGCCCGGGAAAACAACAATATTAAACATACTGTTTAAATGCTACGTCATATCACTTATTTGTGTATTAGGAAGACACTCTAGTAGTTCCTCCTGATACTGTATTTACCAGTACGAGAATGGATCCATGGCATGGCCCAGATGCTGTTCTGCTCACCCTCTGGTCTTTGTCGTTGCTCTGCAGTGATACGTCGGTCCACCTCATGGTCACAATGGTCTTCTTTCAATGAAAGGAAATTGGAAGAGGATGAAAAAAAACAAGTATCTCAAGAATCGAGCCTGTGACAGCCTGTAACTGCCCTATTGATCTTTTATTGTGTCAGGAAAATGAAGCGAGGGGGGCAATTAGGGTGTGAGGCATTAATCAGTGCTCGAGTCGCTATTCAAAAGAGCTACAGTTGGACTCCTGACAACATTATTACCACAAAGAAGCTTTTCAAAAAATACTGACCGTCTTAAATGGTCACTTGTCGTCATCAAAATGGCACGAGAGCTCAAATGGCTGTTTGAAGAAGCAGTACCCAGAAGTTTATTCAAAGTTCAAGAACTTCATTAGTTTACTTAGACATTTTGCACCAAAAAAAAAAATAATACAGGAAGCTTCTAGTAAACACACGTACTGTATGAGTGGAACCCAATCTGGTCTTCTAAGATGCTTTTCTGCTTACCACGTTTGTAAAGAGTGCTTATTCGAATTGCCGCCGCCTTCCTGTCAGCTTCCTGGACGTTCTCGTCTCAGCTCGTTTATCAGCAAGGTGTTTGCACCCAGAGCTGCTGCTGCTGCTGCTTTCTGGTGTTTGTGTTTCACAGCATTCTGTTTAAATGTAAAGGCTGTTGTGTGCGAAAATCCCCAGAGATCAGCAGTTTCTGAAATATTCAAACCAGCCCATCTGGCGCTAACGACTATGCCATGGTCAAAGTCAAAGAGACATCGTCATTTTTTTCCATTCTGATGTTCGATGCGAGCGTTACCCGAAGCTCATCACCTGTATCTGCATTGCACCGCTGCGATGTACATGATTGGCTGATTGCATAGTCGCACGTACTGTATGAACAGATGTCTCGGGCACGTCCACATGCTCGGTTTGCGGGTTTTAACTAGAGATGAGGTATCGGCTTATCGTAAAGAAATACACAGGAACCTCGGCTCAGGTTTGCCTGGAATGTGTTGTCAGAGTATGAAATGAATAAATCAGCAACATATGGAGAGGTGTGTCCAATAAAAAAGGACATCATGAATAATTGCTTTCTGACAAGCCAAATGAAATGGTCATCTTTTGGAACGGAATGCAAGGGAGAGAAAAAAAGAAGAGGAGTATGCTGCATTCAAATTCAATTAAATTGACCCTTCTGTCTTGCCACTGACTGTTAATCAGACAATAAATCAAATGTTTACCAAACTGTATGCTCCTTCCAAAGCTGGTGCAGCAGAAGACTCTGTCAGTTGAGAGCGTGATTAATGAACGCTGCTCTTCCAGTCGCCTGAGATCTCAGGAGGGAGACATTTGCAAAATGAATTATTGCAGATTAAATCAATTGCAAGTCCTAAGTGTTTAAAATAGAGCTGTAGACAAGACAAGATTCTCACTGGCTTTCTTTTTTTCTGACACCTACCGTAATTTGACAGCATCTCAGTTTATCTTGAGTGTTGGTGTTAAAGCTGCGTGGCGCACCCTGGCAATGAGGTGAGGCCTATGTTATATTACCGTAGGTAAAATACCATCAGTCGATAAGTCAAAAGTGATATTTTGAGAAATGTGATATTTTGAGGATCAGCAGCATACGTCTGTGAATCCGGAAGAATCAGCTGGCAGCGATTATGCTAATTGCCGAGGCCTGAAAATGTCAGTTGCCTCAGGGCTCCAAAACATTTACAAATCTCTACACTTCACGCCCGTGTTCTCTAGATTGATTTTGCGAGTAAATACATCTTAATACAGATGTATCATGCCTTGTAAAAATGCTGTTGATTTTCAATGTGTATAACAGATTAGACAGAGAACGCCATGATGTTTATTGATGCAAAGCTGTATGCTTTATAGTTCAGAAGTTTGACAATCTTAAACAGGAGACTTACAGTATACAGTATATGAAGTAAAATGAAATTATATTCATTAATTTATTCATGTGTATTCATCAGGACGTATTTATTTTCTCTTTTGGATGAAGAGCATATTCCAGGAACACTGAGCCTGATGCGGATATACAGTACAATACACACTGGGTGAAACACTAATCCATAGCAGGGCTTCATGCATCCACATTCACACAGTCAAATATATCTAGGGCTAATTTAGCATATCCGGTTTACTGACTGTCATATCCTAGGAAAGTTGGAGGGAACCTTAGAACTCAGACGAAACCCACACCGACATGCATCATGAAATTAAGTAATCCAACACCGCGCCACATGACATGATTATTAATGTGTCCGTTCTCAGTTGCATAATGCCCACCATGTTCAATCACCACCTGGCTAAAACACTGAATCGCATTTAAGCTTGCAAAGCAATCCCCACGTTGTAGACTCCACTACAGCCAGACAAGTCCCCAAGGCTAATATGCCTTTAGGGGATCTCTGCCTTTGACACAGTGGTTTCCTCTTTGACAGGAGCCAGCGACACTCTCTAACATGACCCCTGGGAAAACTGTGCAAGGAAAGCACATTTTGAAACCCAAACACACTATACAGTACACAGCACACACTGACCTTGGATAAACTATTCCATCGCTCATTACCTGGTTCAGACAAGGCGCAAGAACCTACGTTGTCTATGTGCAGTAAATCAAGTGCTCATCATTGTCAGCAGTTACTTGTTATGTTTGCATGGGTTACGTCAATGCAGGTCGACTAACAGCTGGCTAGCCTACAGTAGCTAAATAAACAGCCAAAAATGCAATGCTTAAAAAATATACAACTTAACCAGAATCCAAACAACTTTGAGGCTTCACCTTTAGCACCGTTATGGTCAGGTTCAAGGCTCCGCTCAGTTTGCATGCAGGTCTGTGCCAAAGGTAAACTCAAAATGGGGCTTTTCCCTGGCTGACCAATGCCGCTTCGTTTTTTTTTTTTTTTTTTTAGTTTGTTGTTAATCTGATCAATGCTTCTTTATTGGCCCTTTGTAAACATCTTACATTGTATCTGATTTGTTCTTAAAGTTCCCTGTAGTTTTATCTGCCTAGAACCATGGTGCAGGGAGACAATTTGTACACAAATACTACACGCACCGCTGCTGTTTTAATTTAGTTCAGGTCATTGTTTTTCTTTTTTGGGTTAAGTAGACCACACTACACTAGCTAGCTCTGTTTTAAAATTGGCAGTCATAAAGTTTTTAGTTGGGCTTTTTGTTCGTGGCCAGCCTCCGACATGCAGTATACTGTAAGTGGTTCCTGGTTCTAGAGCAGCAAAGAGTCGGTGCCGCTGTGGAACCAGTTTTCCTGGTCTAATCTATGGAGCAACTGGTTCAAATTAACAGTAGGTTCCAGCGAAGTAAGGTAACAGTAACAGAGTTTTTTTTCCCCCAACAAAAACAAATGCAACAGATTCTCAAACTAATATTCATAATTACTTTTAAAAAGTTGATTTCTAGCAGATGAATCTATTTTGATTAGAAAACTCTATTTTGGAATAATATTTGAGCCCTTTTATACCAGGCATCCCTCAAAACACCTACATACTGTATGTTATATGTATGAATAAACCACATACTGAGAGGCTGGTAGAAAGTCTGGAGTAGCACCGGAATTTTGTAGCGAGGCACTTTTTTTTTTGCACGACATTCTTCTCTACAACTCCCTACCTATATTCTATATTTTTCAAAATTCAAAGTTTTTTTTGTATCGCTGAAGTGTGTAGACTTGAGCTTGCAAAAAGTGCCGCACATTCTAGGTGAGTGTGACTAGTTTGAGAGTTGAGAGAACACAGGAGCAGGCTCAGATGTGCAAACTTAAAAATAAAAAAAAAATTCTCATGAAGCATGAAACCTCTAGAGTTCAGCTTGTCTGGCTCTATGAAGATGAAACAAGACTCTGATCTGACCCGAAGAGGCTAGCAGTGAGTTAGTAGATGAAGAACAAACCGACGAGAGTGATTGGCGCAGCGTGTGCTTGTGTTCATCAGCACCTATAGGGAAGCATCGCCCGGTCGGAAACACTTATGCATGTCTTTTGCTTAATGTTTGTTCTATTCTTTTTTTCTAGTGCTGCCGAGTCACACCTGCGGAAATCCAGGATTGATACCGAGAGGAATCATTCACGGTACGAGGTATAACATCGGAGACAAAATCCGCTACTCCTGTGTGATGGGCTACGTCCTGGAAGGCCATGCTGTGCTCACGTGTATTGTGAGCCCTGGGAGCGGTGCATCGTGGGACTTTCCTGTGCCGTTCTGTAGAGGTAAGATTTTGAAAGCATTAAAAATAAAACATGCAATGGGGTAAAGTTTTCTTCTGAGACTTCGCTGTACGCTTTAGATGTTTTTACATTTGAGTTTTTCTTATTTTTTCTTGCGGACCCGAGCTGTATGCCCCGAGAGGTTGGCTGTTTGTTGAAGTGCAAAAGCAGCTTTTGAGCCTGTGAGCAGTCTAGAGAACCGATCCCTGGTCTCTCAACTAGGATACTTGAAAATGGTGGTCTGGGACTTGCTTTGTCCACATCTGTTTTGTGTGTGTGTGTGTGTGAGATATCTGCTCCCAGAACCACTCAAACCTCCACGTACAAAAGAAATGTAATCAGTCCACGCTCAGGAAGAATTATTTTCTGTGAAAGCAATCCTGTGATTACGAGCACCTCCACAAAACAAGCCTTGAATTGGACTAAAATGCCGACTCAGGATTTTGGAGCAAGTGTGAAAAACTCTTTTAGGAAAGTTTTGCCACAATGTGCAAGAAAACCAATCAATGACCTTTCTTTTATTAAACTGATTAAATAAATTGTATCATACAAATAAGCAGGTTGAGTAAAATGCACTGTCAAATTCCTTAAATTACATAATAATATTGCTTATTGTGAAATCAAAATGTCATTAAATGTGAGATTACTTACTGTAGTCTGTTAGATGGCTTTCATTTAAAGGTTCTTACCCTACTTGCAAGTAATTAACTTTTTTTTTTTCTAGAACTAAATGCGAAAATAAATCTAAAGATGATTTGAATCATTGTAGTCTTATGTTATGATCATTTTGAAATACAAGAAAAATTCATCTGTGTTCAAGATTGTTAAATTTCAATGTATTTACTGTAAACAGGCAGTTATTGTTCTGTTGTTGAGGTTACTGTTAGTTTAAGTTTCTAACAACATGCACTGCCTGGCTCAAAAAAGGTACAGTTTTACAAGAATCTAATTATTGGGCTGCATCAAGCAAAGAAAACAACTAAAGAGTTACGAACCCATGAACATGTTAAACCTTGTGGAAGAAATACAGTATGGTTGAAAATAAAAACAATCATAAATGGCGATCACTAAAACATCTGGTAAACAAAAAAGCAGAGCTAATGTTTAATAGTGAAAGTAAGAGCATTTCCACGTAAAGTCATTAGAACTCACATGATTGGGACTAAATAGCTGTGTGACCATAAGAAAACCACTCGTTAGTGAGACTAGACAGAAAAAAGGCTGGATGTTTGAGCAATGGAAAAATGTCATGTGGTCTAATGATCCCAGCTGGACCTTGTTTCAGAGTGATGTGTGTGTCAGGGTAAGAAGGGAAGCACATAAAGTGAGGCACCCATCATGCATAGTGTCCACTGTACAGTACAAGCCTCTGGAGGCAGTGTTATGTTCTGGGTTTGCTTCACTTGGTCTGGTTCAGGCTCAGCAATGTAATGTGACAATAAAATGAAGTCAGCTGATAACCTGAATGTACTCAGTGACCAGAGTATTATGAACTTTTCCTTCCCTGGTGGCACAGATTATAAAAGATTGCTTTTTGGAGCATAAGGACTAGTTTTCACACATGATCTAGGCATCACATTGTGTGCTATAATCAAAGCTAAAGGTGATTGATTGAAGTCTTAGCGTATGCACATTTTTTGCCAGGCAGTGTATGTATGTATGACAGATCCCCCAAAGTGTCTGTTAATGCTCCAGCTGTTTCACTCCTAGAAAACAGCAACAAGCTGGTGGGGGGGGATTTCTTTTGAGGTCACAATAGGGGAAAAATCTAATTGGCCAATATGAAAGTAAATTTAAAAAAAAATCCCCTATTGTTTTTTTGTTTTTACATGCACAATGGGAAATATACATTTCTGCATAATAGGTGCCATCAATAAAAGAAGATTTAGTAGTTTGACTGACTTTTTTTTTTTTTTTTTTGATTAGCTGAAGAAGCATGCGGTGGCACACTAAGAGGGACAACAGGAACAATAGCCAGTCCCAACTTCCCCTCAGAATATGAGAACAGTGCGGACTGCACATGGAGTATTTTGGCTGAGCCCGGGGACACCATCGCATTGGTGTTCACAGACTTCCAGCTGGAGGACAGATATGACTTTCTGGAGATCAGTGGCACTGAGGCGCCATCAATATGGTGAGTAAACAGACCGTGTCTTCCACCAGGAGCGGAACGGCTTAATCTGTCCTCATCTTTGGCGCGTGGCATGCATTAAGGGGGGACATGAGACCCGAGGATAATGAACCTAGCTTGATCGATGAAAAATCGCCACCTCATGTGTGATGAAAGAAAACACAGGGGCCATTCCTGTTCATTTAATAGCGGAGGTTCACATGAGCAGGGGTTTCGTCTGGAGCCATTATTTTTCGAGTCCGTAAAGGAAATGAGTTGCCATCTCAATTGATCCTACTTATAGTTTTGGAAACACATTGCCGCATTCTCTCGACTGCTCACACGAGTTATTTCTATTGCCAAACAGACGCTTGGTCTGTTTTAAACTTAAAACCACCAAACACATCCTTCTTCTTTGCAGTTTCCTGGTTTGTTTTTTTTTCCCTATCCTGATTCGATCTGTCTTTTAACCTTCACACTTCTTTTCTTTCCTCCTCTTGCCTAATGGCAGACCAATTTTGAGTGCCACCACAGTGAGAGAATTCTGTGAGGCGACTATGGCTGAACTCCATTAACTTCACGCTCGGTGAATAAACATGTCCTCGTTCATGATGGAGGGAGGCATTGAGGAGGCAGCCTGGTTGGCTTGGCAAACTCAATGAAGTGCTGTCACAGTTAATTTTTTTGAAAATTTGTTTTCTCTCTCTTTTTTTCTTCTTTTTTTTTGTGTTTTTATTCGCCCTGCCACACTCAAACCCAACATCACATATTCTTCTTGAAATACCATTATTTCACCAGTTGGGAGATGAAATGAATTCTTTATCACTTTTTCCCCCCTTTTTGAGGGGCATGTACGTGGAAATGAATCTGTGCTGCTATTTGACAGATATAATTCCAGCACTGATATATGGTCTGTTAAAGTGAACCATTCACTAAGAGGATCTAAAACTCCTGCTTGCTTTGCTTAAAGTTTTAGTCATAGGACGTAGTGGCAGGTGGAAATGTCAAGATTGAGAATTCTACAGTGTCAGTTAATAGCCTCTGAGAGAGTGTCATTGAAATGGTTGAATGTGGCTGGAATTAGATCTGCTCAAAGGCAGAGTCTGCAATGTGGCGCAAAAAAAAAAAAAAAAAAAGTCCAAGCTCCAGTGAGCATTGGTGTCAAATGAAAATCAGATTTGAACAAAATCAATCTTGTGTCCTGCTGCTTCTCGTGTTCTCGGCGTGAATGGCCCATCTGGAATACGGCACTACCCTCAGGAAAAAAAGAAAAAGAAAAGAAAGAAACCCTTTGACGCCGTCAAACACCACTGCAAATCTACAGTTGCTCGTTAAATGGAAATAAGTCAAAGGCTTTGTGACAGCATTACTCCTGCGGTGTCAGATGCCAGTGTTGATTTGCTTTCAGTCTAATTAAAATGTTTTGAGGGGGATCACCCTCAAGTAATATTTGCTGAATGACATTTTATGGGCGAACAAAACTGTTAGCCTAGCCACGGATACATTGTGTCCAAAAACAAAGCTCAATTAGACAATTATGTCTGAATGCTACTGTACTGTAAGTGCTTAAATAAAGCTTCAGTTTTGGAGTGCTACAGAAGTCCTGCAGTCTGCAGAGATTTATCCTCTTGTATCTTTAATATTTATTTTTCATGTCACATACAGTAGTTGGACCCTCCTACAACGTCCCCCAAAATACATACTATACATACATACTAGTGGTGTATGCTGAAGGCTACCACCACAATACAATGGCACAGGTTAGTATCCTTTCTCCTTATAGTGGCCAAAAGTATTAAGACAGCATGTGCCATGTATTATAGCTCTCCCTGTGCACAAAACACAATTCTCATCTTGATTGTCATATTTTAAAACATTTGAGACCGTCATTTAAACTTTGAAATTTACCTTTGTCTCAAAACCTTTGTCTATCAGCGTATCCTGCCTTTACAGCCTGTGTGTGTTCTTGTGGGTTAGTGTAAACAAAGATTATAGGATTTGGCATGGAAACATGGATTATAACTGGATGACAGTAACATGTGATTGTTGAAGACAGTAATTACACTCAGAACAATTACAGTTGAGGTTCAGAGCCCAGGAAGGCACAGTAAAAGGAGGCAGATCTGTAATTAATACTCTAAAGCAGTCAGAAAACCAGAAAACAAACAGGCATAAATAACTTATCTAATCAATGACTGAACATAGAATAGGTAACCACTATGTTGTGGTAAATCATTACTCTGTAATAATTTTATACTATCATGTCAAACAGTGTTAAGTCTGTTTTTAAAGGATGTAAGCACCATAATTTTCGTAATTACAGCAGCAGTTCTGTAGTGTCCATGTGAGAATATCAACTGTGGACATGGTGTGAAATAGGCACAAAACTGTTTATAGGACGTGCACTATTCAGGGAATCCATGTGAGACCGTGCATAGAAGCACCGGCACTGAGTCACTGAGCTGTGAGTAAATGTGGAAGCTCCAACACATCACCTTATACATAGTTTAGAATCTTGGACTGCTCTGTGTCCTCTTTTGAACTCCTTCCTAAAAAGTGGAATTGGTTCAATTTTTTTACATTTTTTTTTTTTAAATAGAGAGTATAAACTACTTTCAAGTGCTGTGGTTGTACAGCTGGAAAAAAAAAAGAAAAATCACTCAATTGTTCACTGGATAGAATGGGAACGCAATAAGACAATACGAGAATTTAGTGATAATTTGTGATCTTCATGCTCTATATAATTAACATTTTTCATACCTCTACTTGAGCAGGACAAATGATTCTCTCTCTCGCTTTTTTTTTTTTATCTTGTTAAGGCGTAGGCCAGAAAGGGAACTTTTAAAAAGCTGACAAAAAAGACAAGGGCAATAATGACGAAAGTTGATAGATGACCAACCAGTTATTACTTTTCAAATATAAAAATCCTACCCGCAGCACTACAGCGCTTGCGTTTTAAGCAGAAATCTAAGCTGCAATTCACTCGTGGGTGGACAAATGTGTAAAGTGATCTGTTTCACATTACAGTGCAGAATGTAGATATTTTTCCACATTTTCATCATTGTATACTCTTATTATTATAATCCGCCGGCATTCATTTTGCAGACTTTTGTGCTCCAAAGATGATTATATATAATGGAACATCCATTCAATCCCAAGTACCGTTTATACCTCTTTTTGTCGTGCCAACAGTAATGTTTCTGGCGTAAAATGGATTTAAAATAGACTTTACTGACCGCTGCATGTTTGTCATTTCATTACCATTAGTATTTTTTTTTTTTTCGCTTCATAAATTTACATAAATTTCTTTCCTTTTTCTGTTATTCCACATTGTTTTTTTTAAAATACATTTCTATTCCCAGAGATAAAAAATGGAAAATATTCAATATTACCACTGGTCCTTTTATCCCGTTCCCTGCCACCACCATTCCATCTTCTGTACCTCTCTAATCTGTAGTTTAGCAGGAACATGATTCACGGATATGTGGCTTCTTCTTTAACATTCTGAAAGATTAAGCCTAAAATTTGGAAATGTTAATGTGTTTTCTTTGGACCATTTAAAGTGGCAAATGCCCTGAGCTTCATTTCAAATCATTTGCTGGTCAGCAAAATAAATTACATTTTTGTTTCTATCACATTACCACCGCATGTGCTAAACATCATCATTATGTTCATTTGCTTTTCATTGCTATGATAATGTTGAACTCTTGAACCCATCAGAGTGTACATGTCCCCAAGTTAAAGTTGTGCACTGTAGATAGACTAACAGATATTTAATTGTTTAGAATGAAACAGGAATCTGGTGGGTTTATGGCTGGAATTATAGTGACTACGTTTAGGCTACAGATCCTGAAGTGAAAGTCGCACAAGTGGGAATTTTTTGCAAAAGAGTGGTCAAATATGATTAGATCTTGTGTAACAAAGACCAGTCAATAACATGAATGGACAGAAATCAATCCTTAGTGATTACCTGGTCAGAGTCAAATACAGTGGTACCTCGGCATACAAATTTAATTAATACCAATACAGGTAGTTCTCGACTTACAAACATTCGAGTTATGAATTTCCACAGATACGAACCGACCATGATTCTACTCAATCACGGAAGTACAGTAGCTCACGTGTATTGACCCTGCAGTGGACCAGATACCAGTATTTACAATTATATACTGTACAATATTTTCTGTGTGTAAGTGAATGTACTGTATAAAATGTCCAAAGTCTGTTAATGCATGTGTATGCATGTGTGTGTGGGGGTGTGGGGTGGTCAATGAGTTGGCCTCACCGATTTCAATGAGTCAGTCCGGAAGAACCATGATAGAAAATGGCTGTCCTGTAAAGCTGGCCCAATGGTAAATAATCCTAATTTCGGAAAATCCTCAACAAAACAGAGTTCACAGTCCAATACAGTGGAAAACAGCTCTGAGACAAAATGGCGTCCGGCATTCCAATCGCGATTTAAAGATGCAGAGACAACACTGTTATATTTCGCGTGTGAGATTAATTTCATTAGGCGTGATTACGGTGTTTGGCTACATGATGGCAGTATGGTGAAAGGGGACAGGTTTAGTCAAGTGGATTGGTAGTTTTACATTGTATATTTGTGTCAAAGACGTATAAGTCTCACTTTGCCAGGCTTAGGGGCAAACTGGACTTATGAACGTGCTCCTGGAACAGAACTCATTCGTAAGTCAGGGACTACGTGTATTACCAATTTCATGGCAAGTTTTAGGGATTTTTAACAACTAAATCCATTTTTTTTTTTTGTCGATTGCATTAAATGCACAGGAAATCAACTGATGAACTGTAATTGTTTAGAGTCCCATCAGTAGTATCCAGGGCACAGTAGTTTCCATTTTCTCTCCAACTTGGTCAAATATCATTTTCCAACCACTGCCCAGTTCTCCCTCATCACATAATCAATTACAAACCAGGGAAGGCCAACATGTGCTTTTAAAAAGACATACTAGCAGGAAAGAAACAATAAAACAAAACAGAAAAACTGCTGCTCATGCTGCATCACAGTGCAATATAACACTCACTTGTCCGTCCTCCTCCGCATACACACGCCCACGGATACGACGATTGGCTAATGTGATTGACAGTGTGATTGTGAGTGCGCCATGCCATGCCTCCCACCCGGGGAGCATATCCAATTTTGGCTTCCAGCCATGGATGTCTGTGGCAACTTGTGACCTCCTGATGGGGGCAAACAAACGGTGGTCTTTCTTTAAGAAAAGAAAATCCAGTCCACTTTTTAATCCAGTTTAAGGAATAGATATTTAAAGCAGAGATTTGCATGTACTTTCCGTTTCCACATTTTTCCTGAGTTCTCCGGTTGCCTCCCACCTCCTTACAATAACACGCTAATAGCCGGATCGGATATTGTAAATTCCCCAGGTGAAAATAAATGTGCAAATGTGTGTGGGCATCGTGCTCTGTGATGGACTGTCATCCCATCCAGGGTGCATTTACCGCCTCATGCCCAATATTCCTTTAATAGGCTCCAGAGCCAGCGTGACCCTGACGATGATAAAGCAGTTATTGAAGAATGAATAATAACATTTCTGCTTTGTAACATCAGCTGGATTATAGGAGAGATACAGACTCATATGCTGCGAATAGGCTCAATGCCCCTCACCTCATGTCGATCGTAATCTGATATGTAGACATCGCTCGCAACACTTACTGCCAGCATCCGGTAAAGTCCAGATGAGCTTAATGAATATTGCAGCAGCCTGTAAATAAAGTAAAGACTTGCCCCTCTTTGAAGACTTTACTGCTTATTAGTTATTTATTAGAGTTCTTCCTTAAGGCATTCTTCAAATGTAATATACGTGTATCAGAGATGCATGTAAACATTTGCTGGGAGTCATCTGAACATTTGTTGTAAGAATTTTAAACACGCTGGGTAATAGCTGTGCTGAAGTACCAAAACAATCGTCCTGTTCCAGCTAATGAACCTATTTGGATCGAGACCATGTAAGTTGGCAAAATGTCTTATGTGTACCAAATAACACTTATTTACAGAAAACATCTCACGGCCTAAAAATAAGGAGCGCATTATACCGTTCAGATGTGTAACCAAACATGGATTGCTTTAGAAAACAGATTACACGTAAGATTAGTTTGACTTCAAATCACTGCCGGAAGATCTTCCTTGCGTCTTGATAAACAGCGAGCTGGAATCAAAATATAAGGGTCAGTATTTTATCTCAGGACACAAACAAATTTAATTTGAATTCAAGCTCAATTTCTAAAAGTTATCTTTAAAAACTGGTATATAAAGCAAACGTTTTTTGCCTTTACTGCTCTCTTAGAAGAAAGTCATCTTGCTGTCTTTCATCCGCGGCTTGTTCAGCAATGACTGCCCCTTCACGCTCCAGTGAGCTTCACTTTCCTAAAAAGAAATAGAGGGGACTCGAACAGCACCCTATGTTAATTGCAAGTCACAGCAGCTTATTACCAGATTCCAGTCTCCCTCCCTCCATCCCTCCTTCCCTCCCTCCTTCTCTTTCTCTCTTTGTCTTACCAACTGATGTAACTGATCATCCTCAGCGGAAGCAGAAACAGGTAGAACATGTTAAATAATAATTGAATAAATTGACCGGATCTCAACATTGAAACAAATGACTAAAGATTTGGCCCTGTTAGTTTTCCACAGAATTTCAGCTGAGCATTTTCAGACAAAAACCCTCTTGTAAGGCCTGTCGGTATTCTAGTAATATGTGAGTGTAGTAGTCAGTGGTGGCACAGAGGTTATGCTGGCTGATCAGATGGTCAGGGGTTCAAGCTCCAGCAGTGCCAAGTTGGCACTGGGCAGCCTTTCAGCAGGGGCTTTAACCCTGTCTATTGTAGGGGCGCTGTATCATTACAGACCCTGTGCTTTGACCCCATGTTAACGTGGACGTGTCTGGGACTCAAGGCTAGTCTCCAGACTTTTTCTGTATTGACTTCATCTTGTCTTGAGCATTAGTCTGGGTAAACAAGGTCTTGTTCTCATTGGGGGAAAAAGGGATTTATTCACTGGCACAATGCACAAATAGAGCCAACTAACTGACGTAAAGGCTTGTCTTGCAGACGGATCTTACAGTATTTTATCTCGATCTAGACTTGCTTTTCTTTTGGACTGTGGATTGGATGTGGCCTCAAAAATATTATTCAACTTGATGCAGAAATCATGACTACAGCCCTAATTACACTCATTGGCCACATCATTAGGTATACCGGTTCATTGGGTAAAGCCACTCTTTAATAAAAATATCTCATCACCTAATGATATGGCATTTGGGAATTTAGACAAGACGATCAAGATAATCTGCTGAAGTTCAAACCGAGTATCCGTATGGGGAAGAAAGGTTATTTAAGTGACTTTAAATGTGGCATGGCTGTTGGTACCTGATGGTCTGGTCTGGGTATTTCTGAAACTGCTGATCTACTAGGATATTCATGAACAACCATCTCTAGGGTTTACAGAGAATGGTCTGAAAAAGATAAAACAGCCAGTAACAGTTCTCGGGACAAAAATGCCTCGCTGATGCCAAAGGTCAGAGGAAAATGGCCAGACTGGTTCGAGCTGATAGAAAGGCAACAGTAACTCAAATACCATCCCATTACAACTGAGGTATGCCGAAGAGCATCGCTCAACATACAACGTGTCAAACTTTGAAGTGGATGAGCAGGAGAAAATCATTTGGGTGCAGCTCCTGTCAGCTACAAAGAAAAACCAAGGCTATGTTTTGCATGGCCTCACCAAAATTGGACTACAGAAGAAAGCAAAAAAACACGCCTGATCTGATGAGTCTCAATTTCCGCTGCAACATTTGGTTGGTAATGTCAGAATCTGGCTTTAGCATAAAAGCGTGGATCGGTCCTTACTTGGTTCCGGCTGGTGGTGGTGGTGGTGGAATGGTGAGGGATATTTTCTTGTCACAATGTGACAACCTTAGTACCAGTTCAGCATTGTTTAAATGCCACAGCCTGCTTGAGTTTTGTTCTGACCATGTCTATCCCTTTATGACTACAGGACCACGGCTGTTTTCTTGAACGTTAAGTTAACTGTACTCAAATGATCTCCACACTCACCAAATCTCAGTCCAGTTAAAGCACCTTTGGGACTTGGTGGAACCGATGTGTAGCCGACAAATCTGCAGCAGCTGCATGTCAATATGGACCAAAACCTCTACCTCTAAGGAATGTTTCCAGCAGCTTGGAGAACTAACAAGGTGTACCTACTGTAATGATCTTTGCATCTTCCCATGGGTCTCAGGACATGCATTTGAATATTCGATACCTGAAGTCATAGGTTAAACTGATTACACCACCCTGCTCTTCGCCACTGTTATTACAGTGTTTTTGTGCTACATATATAGTTTTTTTTTAATTTAGTCTGTTTACTTAAGTGTTATCTGGTACCGGATAAGCCAGGTTTTAATGATTATATAATTGAAGTAGGTCCTTAGTATTACTGCTACATTTATTTTCCTACTTGTGTATGAAAGTATATGAGGCATGGAAAAATGATATCAGTTGATTGACACCTGAAGTCATGAATCTAACTGCCACAAAAGAAAAACATTTAGTGTAAGAATTGACGAGTTAAGCATCAACCAAGGCAGTTTCCACCTCTAAAAAGGCGCCCCGGAGCTTTATAGTCTGTCATTGTCTCACACAGCTTGGCGAGCCCTCACCATGAACTGCAGACAAAGACATGGAGAGAGCTCACATCACTTAGCGCAAAGTTTACACACCTTAAACTCCACCAGGGGAAAACTTTTAATAGGCACCCTGGTATAAGTGAAGAAAAGAAATAATAAGAAAAAGTGCTGTTGCTGGTAGATGGTGTATCTGGAAAAGATCAAAGAGGTGTTGCAACCACATAGTCCCCCATGTTTAAGAAAACAAGCCGTACTGATTTTCCCTCGTGAGAAAAGTCGGAGTTTAAAATTATATTTTGTAAGCAGTTTCAGTCACACTATTTAATGGTGTTCACAGACCTACATGACACCGGAAATCCCTTCTGACTACTAAAATAAACCTACAGTATATAAACATTTATGAAGACTTGTTTCAACAGGAGCAAGCTGTTATACTGTATTGTATTAAAACACATCAGCAATAAAGTAAGCTACAAAGTTCGTCTAGGCACCTTGCATCATCAAGCTTCATCATCCCCCTTTTTATGCCAAATCACTCTTGCACTCACTCGATATCTACAGTATAATGCTTATTCTGCACTCCAGGAGGCCTAGAGCTTATCACAGGGGCCTTGGGCAGTAGGGAGGGATGCACCATGGACAGGGTGCCAACCCATTGTGTGGCACAAGAACACATCCTCTTACTCACACACAATGGGCAATTTAGAAGCACCAACCTGAATGCCTTCGTACTGTGGGAGGAAACCGGAGAACCCAGAGAAAATCCACCAAGCACAGGGAGAACATTTAAACACGGCCCGCGCAGACTCGAGGAATTGAACCCTCAACCATGAAGCGGCCAGGCCACGATCATTCCAAATCGGTAGAACATATAATATAGCAGCCTACGGCTACAGCTATTACACCCACACTGAAGCCAAACCTTCTGTCAGTCTTTATGAACGTGATTGCTAATTTGCTAATTGCTAAGTTAAGTCACGTACTCCATTGTCATGGTCTGTTAAATTAATCTTATTGGAAAATTCCTTCATGGCTACAAAGAGCGCTATAGTCTATTACTCTATACTAAACTACACTACACTAGAGGCTCTCACAATTCTAAAGTATAATAACCCCATATTATTGAAATAATAGTACAATATATCAAATGTATCAAAAATATAGTACAGTAAACCCTGATTATTATAGTAGTATAGTATACTATACTGATTTCCTGATTATGATACATTTTAGTAAGCCCTGGTTATTATAGCAAAGGTTTAATATTTAAAAAAACTATGGTATAATTATGCCCGATTATTATTGTTATAGTATAATATAGTAAAATTAGTCCTTGTTGTTGTGGAGAAAGAACAGAATAATAGCACCTCTACTAAATTACATTATTACTATAGTAATTAGGTGCATGGTACTATATTATGCAAACTTGAATGCTACTAAAGTATCATGAGCTTTGATTATTATAGTAATAGTATAATATATTACTATGCATTTTGGTTACTATACTAATAAGTAGAGGCAGCTTAGTGTTTTTTTTTATTGGAAGGTCACAGGTTCAAACCCCAGGACCATCAAGCCACTGCCACTGCTGGGCCCTTGAGCAAGGGCTTCAATCCTCCACTGTGTAAACGTACTGTATGAGTCACTCACAGTAAATCATCACATACGGTTTATATATTACAGTCTATACACAAGAGATCACAAAATTCACAGTTCATATCATATCATGGTTTTTGGTCATACAGTATATTGGATCATCATTCGTATAAAAAAAACAGTTAGCTTTCCGTTTATTAAATTCAAATTCATACACAGTACGATATGCAGTGAAATGCTTTTACGACCGTCTGTGACCTTAAAATAAAAAAAGTTAATCAATAAGAAATAAATATGAAGAAAAAGGAAATACAATAGAAAATAAATTTAGCTAGGTTAAAAATATTCTGTACAAATAAAGATATTCTGTACAATATAGAAAAATATAGAAAATATAGAAATTTAGTGTAAATGAAGAAAAATGACTAGGGGTGTGCAAATATGCATGATTGCATCTTTGCAATTTTACTTGTGGAACTACAAGAAAACTTAAATGAAAACAACATTTAAGATGTTCAGTGTTTAAATACTATCTTGAATAAAATAAAATGATAATACGGGGCATGATGCTATCTTGGTAATAAAAAAGATTTTTAGTGTAAGTATGCAAATGTATAATTGGGCTACAGTATGAGTTCTAATACAGATGCTATTATTTGGCCTGGTTGTTAGAGTGGGCAGGATTGCAGCACTTTCTAGGGGGATTTGCTGGCATGATCTAGGAACTTTTGCAAGCCAAAAAAATGAGCACGGAAGTGAAAATATTTTGGCGGAAAAAAAATGTTTTTGTATTCTGGAATGAGGCCATGTATAATGTCATACAGTAACAGTAAATTTTTAATTATACAACAGTTAGTTGCAACCAAGTAATCTGATTGGATGAGAGGCACATGATACATACAGTATGAAACAGCACTGGGATGTTTAACTATATGTATCACTCTGCATTGTGTTAATTATACTAACAGCATGGGTGAAAATAGATCGGTACAGTCCAGAGTACTGGATAGAGGAGAGAGCAGCTGCCTGCCAAAACCAACATTCAAAAGCAGTCATGTAAGCAAGAAAGCACTTGGGATAACGTTAGGTCTTCTTAACAAACACTTTGTCTACTTAATAATTTCTTTCAAGTCATTCCAAATTGCCTTTGAACCGTACGTGTTGTTTTGTTCACGGCTGACTCAAGCAACAAAGTGAATTTGCTTCTAACATTCTGAATCCCAAATCCCTCTTTAACTCCTGTTCAAGTCGAGTCTGTTACACCACTACTATACATGTACTGTATAGCGTTGTATACTGTAGGATTGTGACTCCTGATTAGACAAGTGGAGTATAGAATAATGTATTAAGCCATTATTATAGTAGCAGTATCGTAGAGCAAATAATTGTTATAGTAATATAACACATTACAGTCATGGTGTAGTCTCTGCTCATTATAGCAGTAACATAGTAAGCCCTGACTCTTAATACTTTTTCTAATTGATGCTAAAAGTCTATCATGATTATTATTAAATACTATAGAATAGCACAGTAAGCAATAGTTCTGTATCTAACAGTATGCCTATGTATAGTATCAGTATAATATTGTATAGTGAGCTGGTATTAGTATGCCTTCAGCATATTCTCGTGATTTGCTGTGACAGTGTGCACACCCACTTTTCAATAGTTGCTTTTAGTGAATGCCATCAGTCAAGATGTCATACAATGACAAAGACCAAAATAAGAATGCATGCTGTTACTGGCCTAAGTCCCAAAAATATCGCCCCAACTTAACCGTTTATCATAGTCGTAATGGCCTTTTCAGAAAACCAACACCAACATGCTGCCCTTTTCCAGTCTCGATTTACAACAAGCATGTATAATTGTACAGCGCAATTTGCCTTCTCCTGCCTTCGATTTCTATTGCCGATTTTGCTCATTAGGTCTTGCTATTTTTCCCGCTCTAGGCTCACTGGCATGAATCTGCCATCACCTGTCATCAGCAGCAAGAACTGGCTGCGGCTGCACTTCACATCTGACAGCAACCATCGTCGGAAAGGATTTAGTGCCCAGTACCAAGGTAAGTGCGGTGAGGAGAGGCCCGCCTGTGGCTGGTACAGGTGAAGCACTTGGCAACGAGCGAGTGCACGCTGCCTGGTGTATTGTAACACGGCTAAATAAGATGCCACGGTGTGCGCGTGTAGACACACGGAGTAAGCTGATCTGCTGAAGCTCGCATCGCATCTGAATCATTTTTAGAACAAGAAACAAATTGTGAAAGCAATAGAGAAATTTGCATTTTTCATATGAATAATGCAAACAAAGACATTTTTATATTATTTTCATGAAATGGACTGATGATCTGGGAGGCAATTTGCATAATGAGCAGGTGATATGGGGTGTCCTGGGCAGAGCTTGAGATTTGTGGACTGGGAATATAAAGATGCTTCTGCGATGTTTTCTTTTTATGTGATCAGCTTTAGCCGAAAGAAAAGAATTTTTATGTTTAATATGGTTGTCATATATTTATTTTATGAAAGGCATATTTTATACCCAACTTTAGCACACCGGTCTCTTAATTTTCCACATTGGACTTTCATTCAGGCCAACAGATGGAGTGATGTCATAAAGTGAGAAATAAATTACAAACATGAATTTACCTGATGATTTATGACTCATAATTGTCATCGCACCCAACATAATTACAAGTCTAACTCCCCAGTGGACACACAACCCAAAGTAGTTTGATAGAGACACAAATAGCAGTTTCATAATATTTCCTGCCAAATGTTCTTTTATGTCCATGTTATTGAGGGTGTGTTACTCACTTGGGTGAAGATCACATGATGTGCCTTGTTCTTATTTGTGACAGATTTTAAATGCAAATTTCCAGGCTCTTGACATTGTTATTAAAAATAATATCTCAAACTGTAAGTCTCTCCAGTCCTATACTGTTTAACACCGAGGACTTTGCGTTTTGGTTAAAGACGTCGAGAAAGCGTATGCCACCCTTTTCGTTCAGACAGCATGGCCTATATTTTCTGCATTGTATTAGTGCCATAAAAGACTACATGAAAAGGGTCATTTTGTTCTTTTTTACAACCTTAGTGTACATAATGAAAGTGTAGTATAAACATATAAATAATGAAAATATTACGTTGTAAGAATCCCTGCTACCATAATGCACTGATACACTGTGAATAAAAGAGAGAGAAATGCACGTCTTTAAATCTTAATAGAAGTTGTTAAAGTGTGTTGTTAATTTGTTTCTGTCTATTGCCACATGCTGTAACTTTTACATTTAATAAATAACTATTTATAAAGTATCTACATACACTTTTTTGTTTGTTTGATAATTGAACAAGATTTTATTTTACAATACAGTACATTATGGTCTAGCCATGACTCAAACGGACAGAGCTAGCTTGTATCAATGGGAAATGCAGAACCTGAGGGTTAAACAAAGGCGCATCAGTTTGCTGGTAAAGATGGGTTGACTGTGCTACTTGAAGCAGTTTGCTCTTAGCATGAAAGGATTGTTTTTATGCATGTTTCATATTTTTCCCGTTCTCTTTACAGTAAAGAAGGCCATCGAGCTGAAGTCCAGAGGGGTGAAAATGCTTCCGAACAAGGACACAAACCACAAAAACGCAGTCCGTAAGCACACTTTTAATCCACTTTGGCTTCACTTGGACGATAAGAGTTCAATAACGAAGGCTTCCTAAGTAAATATTTCATTAATAAAACTACACGGCTAAAGTGGAACGAAAGTGAATTTTAGAAATCTGTCAGTTTGGTTTAATGCATTCATCCAAAAGAGTTCAAAGTAGTAAAGATACTGAACAGATCTGAAGCTGAAGTGTCTTCCTCCTAAGACGGGAAATACTGTACACACATCCACTTTTAGTACATAGTCAGAAGCAGAAATATACAGCAGATAGGGCTCAGCATCTTCATAGCTTTTTTTCCCCCTTCCTTATTTCAATTTAATTAAGCCGAAAATTTATCAAAATGAACATTTGCCCAAATTTCAAATCGTTACTTATTGGATTACACAACATCAAACCGTCCTGTATCAATAATATTAATAATGCTCTGCTTCATTTAGCATGCTCTGAAGCAATTAAGCAACCGAACAAGGCTCCCGACTGCCGACAAACTTGCTGCTTTGCTTTATCTGTAGAATGCATACACATGGAAACAAGTCTGTAGAGTTTTCCCCAGCACATAATGTAATATCGTAAAAACAGAATGCAATGTGTCTCATAGGGTGTGCATATGGTAAGCATTATAAATCTTCTGCATACAAGCACGAGCTTGGATGACTGCTGTGGGAATGAGAATACATGTCACTTATTTGAGAAATATGCGATATGTGAAATTCACAGAGGAGCATGGAGGAAGTACTATATATGGACATCTGTGTTACACCCTTTTCTTACATGACCACATGGTAAAATGGAAACAAGGTTTTAGTTAGTAAGTGGACTGTTCTTGCCAATCCCTTGTCCTCTTGCTAGAATCACAGACAGAAGTTTAGACAGGGAGTCATGGACTTATGGTATTAGTCAGATTTAATTTAAAGTTTAAATAACAGCTTGTGAGGCGTAGCGCAATGGCCATATCCTTATATCGTTTTTGGATTTTAAAGGCGTACTGTAGGTCAAGTCTGTCTGAAATCAATGTTTAGGTGCATGTACTGTATATACAGTAGGTACATTACCATAGATCTTGGGTGTTATAAGTTTTCTGCACATCAAGTCATGTTTTTCACCTGAAACGTGAGTACAACGTACATCATAATCTACTATAAGCCAATTTCCACAACCCTTGTTCCGTGCAAAAATAAGATAAATCAAAGTTACTGTGTATTTAGTAGTTTCAGGTAGCCATACTGTACAGCTAGTTCTGGGGTTAAAAAAGAAGTTACATTTGTACTTAATTCACCATTATTATGAAAGATACCAACTCGATTTAACTCAGTGGGACTGTAACGGCTTCATATGAGTCTCAACTGAACTTTGAAATGTATTTTTGCATGGCCCGAAGGTTGGCCCCAATTACTTACATACTGTATTACTCACATTCCGAGTGACGAACTTCAAGGTCAGTGTGCGGAGCAGGAAAACGTATAACGACCGAGTGCTATGGTAATGTTTACTTTTATTTAGACATGGACAAAACGAACTTTATTTTTAAAATGCATTTATATTTTCTAAGAATAAATGAATGAACACATTCAGGAGTGACTAATATTTATTTTAAAGAGTATAGTGTTTTTTTATTTTATTTATCTGACATCTTGCTCCTTCCATTAACTTCACATCTGACTGCTTGTGAACATAGAAAAACCAGCATCCCACAGGATGCCAGTCTGATGTGCTCCTCTAGTCCCGACCAGATGTCTGGCAAGCTTTCCGGGGAGGAAAACGATGAATAGCGTACCTTCTATTCATATCTGTATTCCATTTCAAAATAAAGTATTTCTGTTCAGCTATGAACTTGATCTTGATTAGCTTCCTGGCGACTAGACATCTGACATGCCCTTGAGGTTACGATACTCAGACCTTCACTGCTGTAACCCCAGGAACCCGATCAATAGTGTTGACTTAGACCTGACTTGGGTAGGAAAGTAAATGAGCTTATGCTTGACTTGAAAGTTGTTGGTGTAAGCTGAGGGTTATTTATCCGATAGCAACACTGAGCAGTTCATATAATTCTGATAATTAATTGGGTATCATATATGTACACTATAATAAAAAGATATCCTCAGTTATAATGTCTCTTGACATTCTACCAAAAAGTTGATTTCAAAATTGGTAGTGCGTTTAGTAGATACAGCTGATGACTCCGCGTCACTGCAAATTTAAAGAAAGCGAAATTATCTCATGTTATAGCATCCTTAAAAATGTTTTATGTAAATGAAATGTAATTGACATCATTAATGAAGTCATTATATAAAATATTTTAGATTTACAGGATGGTGCTTTGAGAATGCTTTATTTAAAAAAAATATTTGTAGTGGTAATTAATTCCAAACAATGCAGAGAGAGAGAGAGAGAGAGAGAGAGAGAAGGAAGCCAGGGCTGTTTCTGTGCTCTATGCCTAAAGCACAATCTGAGAGATGACCTAATGTGATTTAGGCCAGTAAATGAACCTGGACAATGCCACAGAATGATGTAGTGTCGGAGGTGCGAACACAAACACGCCAACGCCCAGGAGAGCTAGGGAACGTGACGGGCGTGTGCTATGACCTTTTCTTTCTGTTTTTTTTTTTAAAGACTTTTTTCTCTCTAACTCTCTCTGTAGCTCTCCCTCACACATTCATTTTTAAGTACACAAACCCCCCTTTCTCTCTCTCTCTCTCACATGGAAAAAGCCTTGAGCCTCTGATCGCACCGTCCCCTGTCACCACAGACAGAATAGGCGTTTCATCTATGAATGCAATCCACCAAAGCACTCTGATACACCTTCCTCCAGCCTATTTTAACACTGCAGCCTGGACTATTTGTTGTTTTATGGTGTTGGCTTTTTTTTTTTTTTTTTTTTTGTACGGTTTGCTCTTTTTTCCAGCATATCTAGTAAACTACTTGGAAACCTTGTTGTTTCTTTCCCCGTAATCTTGTGCTCCTGTCTCGGTGCAGAAGTCCCCGTCCTACCACTCTAACAGGTGGTGTGACATTTTAGCATTTCCCAAATGAAACGTTTAATTTAAGAAAAAGCAGAATGGAAATCAGGAGCTAGTACAGTTGGACTGGCACTGCGACATTCTTTTAGAGGTTGATTTTATAGCCCAAAGAGGGAAATTTAGCTTTGATTAAAACTAATGGGCCTGATCTTGTTATAACATGAAGAAATGATTTAGTGTGGTTTTTTTTTTTCAAAAAATGTGAACATGCCATGGATCACTTTTTCTTGCCCGTGCTAAACACATTAAGCTATCAACATTTGTTTCAGTGGTAGAGTTGTAGTTTCAGAATTGTGTCTTGTCTTATTAAAATGCATACAATGTTTTATTGCCTTGCTAAAGCAAATGAGCTGATTTTTTCTTTTTTTTTTTAATCATATGCTTTTTTTTTTTTTTTTTTTAATGTACCGACTCTGTTCTCTTCCTTTCATGCAGTGAGCCAAGGAGGATTGAGTGCAGACATCTGTCCGGATCCAGGGATTCCAGAGAATGGGAAACGAATTGGCTCCAGCTTCCAGTGGGTGCTCCCTCTGCTCCTCTTATCTGCTGCACTTGTCCTGTGTAATGGGAGTTTCATGGCACAGTTGTAATTAGAGGCAGCCCTGCTGTTTGACATTATGTAGTTTGATCCTCCGTCGTCACTGCTAAGGACATAAAAGTCAAAGCTGCTCAATAGGTCTTGCGCTCCACTGGGAGATGATCCCTTTGTGAAGCTCAGGTCCTATCACTGCTACACAAGTCACAGCAGTCCTCAACATGGAACCCTTTTCATGCCATTAGCCAGAAAGAAAAAAAAAACGCCTACTGTGCAAAAGTCTTGGGTTCATGCAAATCCATCCTATAAAACAAAGCTTCAGAAAATAATGAAATTATACACTTTATATATTACAGCAGTATTAAACTATCAATGGCAGGCTGCAACGCTCTGCTTTTTAAACATGTATCAGTACAATTTATGTAATTATTTAAGGATGTTGGTAAGTTTCAGCCTTCCACAGTTCTCACGGAGACCATGATCGTCACATCCCAACAGTCCATATTAGAGTGCATTATGTCTGAAAATAATACCAAAAGAAACATCTTACAAGCAAAGCACGACTTCCTTTTAAGATGCACATCTATTTTTTCCCCTAAAGACCTACTAATAATTTCCTCAAAGTAATGCTTTGAATTCTGAAAGTCCATGTTCTTGTACTGACTCGGGCACGTACTTCATTGCAAAATTTATATTATGAAAAATGAGTGAGCCTAAGACATTTGCACAGTACTGCACTCCTCTAAAAATAGGAAGTTAACAGTCTTTAAAAGAATTAGCTCACGCTGTAGCTGCCTGTCATGCAGGGGGTAGGGGGGTGTACACTGAAACTGCAGGACAGACTTTGACTCCAATTTTATATAAAATTGTTTATTTGGGGTGTAATGAATGCAGTAAATGGTTGTCATGCTTTCTTTCTTTCTTTTTTAAACACTTGCTAAATGTAGCATCAACTACGTTTGAAACAGCTCCTCAAGCTACAAAGCTTTTCTTAGACAAAGAAAAGGTTTAACAACAACAACAAAAAAATGCACACATTAAAACACAACAGTGTTCTGTTTCACCGGCTCCTAACCACCAGGAATGAATAGTGAGAATTACCTGGATAACAGAGAGAGTGCATCATCATGGCGACAAGGCAGCAGCACCGCCAGTGACACCGCTTTAAATGCTAACTTGATAAAACTGACTCGAATCTAACGGATGTCACAAGCTCTGTAATGTGTAAAAATACACTAACCAAAGTAGAAAAGGGATAAAAGGCTTTAATCTCAGGTTTTGGAGAACAGGATACCTATAGCCACTTGGTGGTCAGTTAAGAAGGATGTGAAGTAAAGGATGGATGGATGGATGGATGATGCTATGCTTCTTGGCAAACACTTTTGCCATGTAAAGTTCCGAATGCAGGACGATAATGAGAATGAGAAGACGATAATGAGATTTCTCACCAGCTCTGGTAGTTATTTGGAAAGAAACCGAATAAGACTTTTAGATATTTTTCAGAGAGGTAAAAAAAAACAAAAAAAAAACATATTTTACTTCAGAATGACATCTTGTTAAATCAAGTACAGTATTAACCAAGTAAAATACAGCGCGTACAGAACGTCTCTCCGCAGCAGCCACTTAGAGTAGTGCGTTGATGTGCACTTGTTTGGCACCACTAGTCTCTGTTGTACATATCCGAGTCGTCCTTTGCCTAATGTCAGCCGTGTATTTTTGTGTGAAAATCTTATCCATCAAAGAACCTGTTTTTTTTCTCCTTGTAGCACTTTTTTAAAGCTGGTGATAAGTACACGGATTTAGTTCGTGGAAAAGCTTTTGCCGAAGACAAGAATACCACATTGCGATACTGTGCAAGATTTAATAAATACATACGAGAGTGAGAATAATATTGAGATTCATTCAACGAATATTTTACCATAACCTGCTCTACTTAACCACTTTTTGAATGCATGTTATGATATGAGGGCTGTACCGAAAGTAATGCAAAAGTCTACATTCATTTTTATTGGTTAAAAGTAGGTGTTCAAATTGCACATATTGGTAGAGTAACTCTTGCTCTATACCAGTGGTTCTCAACCTTTTTTTGCAGTGGGCCGCACTATGTCCAAGTTCAAGTCTCACGGGCCGCATAT
>JAQMYL010000038.1:28482271-28525119 GCA_030014365.1 Clarias pachynema
CGCCTTTTTCAGGGCAAATGATGGCACCAGAATACACTGTCGAAAGAAGACAGTGAGTGCTGTGGAAGCTGGTGTGATGCCCTGGGCAACATATTCTAGAAGACCCTGTGTGCAGGTACTCATGTGGACATCTATTTGAAATGTGACACCTACTGTACCTCAACATTCTTGCCATCCAGGTAAACCCCTTAATGGCAATGGTATGTCTGGAGAGCAGTGACCTTTTTTGAAGGCATAATGCTAAACTACACATCGTTCAGGAATGGATCACTGACGAGTTCAGAACTTTGCCCTGGTCTCCAAATTTTCCAAAACACAACTTGACTGAGCACCTGCGAGATGCGCCAGAACAAGAAATCCAAGCCATGGTCGGCCCATCTTGCAATTTGCAAGTTTCAGTATGCTGGAAATGTCGTAATTCCCGTCAACACCAGGAACGTTCAGAAGCCTACAATCCATGTTTCAGCGCTTTTTTGGGAGTACTAGTAGGATCAGGAGCATATTAGGCAGACGGTCATAATATCTTGCCTCCACACCACTTGCTGTGAATAGACAAATAAATATTTGACACATTTGAATAAATCACACATAGTGCCACAACATCAGTGCAAGAGATATAACAAGGTCCAGGAAAAACAACCTCACACATACATTCACAATATCCAAGTGGTCAGATATTTTATGAGTATGGATTCTTATTGTTCATTCGTGTACTCTGTCCCATTATTCACTGCGATGAGGCATCTTGCATTCTGATGACAGCTGCTAGGAAAGACCCTTAATAGCGCTTCCTAGAGTACCCTGATAGAATGAGCTTAGAATTAATGGCCACAGAGGATGCAAATTAAATTTCCAGCTTCAACACTTTTTTCAGGGCACACTGTTAAGAATGGAATAAATTGGTGCAATAAATGTGCATAATGTAAAATCTGTGTATGATATAATCCAATTTATAGAAGAACCACTTCTTAAGTGCACCATGTGGACAAGCTGGTAGCTCAGCAGCAATCAGTGATTCCAAGTTCTAGTATGCAATCTCTTCCCTGCAGACATGTAAAGTAGAAAAGTTTGTTATGAAGAACGTCATCCTGGCAATACTTCTATATCAAAAACACTGACATAAAATCTATAAGTGAAATCTAGTGATTGATCAATTACACTGCCAGTTGCTACTGTCAGAAGCTGATTTGATTGGACATTGCATCAGCAATTAACCGCCTAATACTTTGTGCTTGGTACAGCTTCACTAAGAGCATCTATTGTCCCATCTCTAATTTGTTTGTTGGACTTGCATGTGGTAGAGTGTGGCAGAAAGAAAAAAATTTCTGTAACAGTCTGTCCATTTGTATTTTCCTCTTTTTTTGTCTCAATTATCGTAAGGGGGCATTTCCACAGTCCCAAATTTGATTCCTAACCTATACAATGTCTCAAGAAAGTTCTCCGTAGGTGATTTGTGCCTCGTTTGTAATGTATCATAATAAAAAAAAAACATTCCTGGGCTGCCGCTGTTAAGAACCCCTACAGTTCTTCTTTGAACAACCTTTCAATATCCCGTTCACCCTTATAATAATGTGGTGACTTCAACCAGACGAAGGACATCTGCTTAAGCGATGCCTAAGCAATTTGGGTCGCTGGATTTTAATTTGACATGTAGAACACTTCTACGTGGAACACTTTATTTTCACCAACAACATAGTGCAGATAAATAGGGAGGATGAATCGATTTGGCCTTGTTTGCTAAGTGCTTATTTCTTTTTTATTATTTTTACAATCTATGCTAAGATAGAGGACAACCTTTCTCACTGGATTTAAATGAAGGATAAAAGAAGGACCTTCATAAACGATATCCAAAAGTGGGATATCCAGGTCGCTGTTAACAGGTGAGCTGACAGGACATAAATGGAAAACTGCAAATAAGGTCCATGTAAAAAATAAATAAATAAATAAATAAATAAATAAATAAATAAAAAAATTCTTGTCTTGTCAAGTTAAAATGGTAGCAGTTATTAGCAAGTCTTGACAATTCATAGAAAATCATGAGGCGTTGTAGGTGCTCCATAGGTAAATTGTTCTAGAAGTTTGGTTGGCCATGGGCTTGGCTCAGGTCCAAGCACAGTCAAAAGTTATAAGTTATTTGTAAGTATATGCGGGGCTGAAATGGAGGCTAAACGCATGTAAACTGTGTTTACACACCTAAATTTCTGTAATATCATTTACCTACCTCTGACTAGCATTTACATATTTGACTAGCCGTTGCCTACTTCTAACTAGTGTTTTCCCACCTCTGTCTAGCATTTACTCACATATGACTAATGTTTACCCACCTTTGACTAGCGTTTCCCCACCAGTCTAGCGTTTAATCATCTCTGACTAGCGTTCGCCCACCTCTGACTTCCGTATACTCACCTCCGACTAACATTTGCTGAAGTTTTACTCTCAACAGCACAGGTAATTCATATTGTTTTGTCAGACCAATGTAGTGTATTCTATGTTGTGCTGCTTAATCAGCATTTACGGAACCTTGGCTGTGACCAAACACATCGCTTCTTGTGTCAGCCAGTTGATTAGTTAAAGTTTGACATGATGGATATATGACATTTTTTAAAGAACGGCAATGACAATGGTGAAAGACAAAAGTGCATATTTGTTTATATAATTTCCGCCCAGTAGTGATGTAATTTATAGTTTTTATAACAAAAAAATAAAATAAATGGACTTCAGGTCTGTTTATTCATTTCATGCTGCTGTTTAGCAATGAATTTTAGCTGCAATTCTTTTTTTCTTTCTTTTTTTTTTTAACAACAAATATTCCAATTTTTTTTAAACAGGTCCACATTGCCTTGATTACATAATTCATAATTTACCCACGTCTTATTTTTATCCACTATAGCCATAATCACATCATACCATCACATCTGTTTTATCTGTGATATAATTGTTTCTTTCTTTGTTTCATTAATTCATGAATTCATTATTGTGCTCACTTTTCTTCCGAAGTCAAGCAAATACAATTGGGAAAATTAATGGGAAAATCATTTTCCACATTGGAAATTATTGTATCACTATGATTTAAAGAACTGCATTACATTGTTCATAATGTATGCATTCAAGAAAACCCTATATGAGGATTAGGCTGAAACCTGAAGTGTTAGGATATTAATCAAAAGTTTATATTTTTCCCTCTAGACATCATATTTGAAATTTATTTTAAAATTGTTGTTCATCTGTGCAATTTATATTTTGTTATTCTGTGCTGATCGATCCAAATAATACTTTATTCGCCTCTGTATCACCAAGGATCCTCTATAAAGATAATACCTAATAACTTTCCATGGTGAGGTTTGCAGGCTGCAAGTATAAAATGGAAAGTTAAACTCTTTTACCTCATCTTGTAATAATTCACCCTGAATTCCTGGTGATCTCAAGAGATTATGTACACTTAATTATAGAGCAGGCTGCAGACCTGTAAATGAGGAATGAGCTTTTTTCCACTGCTCGTTCAACTCAATGGCTGTCACTTAATTAGCAAACATTCTGTTTTTAGAGATCTGTTTTTAGACGTGTGTGTAAGAACAGTTTGCAAATATGCAGGCAATGCAACTCAAAATGAAAACTTTAAATATATTTGTCATCATTTTATGCAGCAATGTTATACTTACTAATCATCAGCAAATCAGATTTCCTCCCCCATATGCAGCTTTATATTCACATTATGTTCAGGATGTCCTCAACGCATATCTCTAACCTAATCTGTTCACACTCCGCATTTCCAAAGCCCTGGTGTTGTCCCACTGAGGATCAGACAGTAAAGAATCCAGGCTGTTCTTTTAAGTTGTCAAAGATAATCCCTGACTAAACACAAAGAGCAGTTAATACCTCTCTACAGAATGGGAAAGAAGTTTAAAAAGAATCGCTGGAGGAAAGAGAATCTCTGTGATATATCAGCAGTGGTGGGCAAACGTCACTTGAAATAATCCAAGACATACCGTATTTATTAATAAGGGGTATAAAACTGATGTTTTGTTCACTGAATGATTGCTGTAAACAGATAAATAGTATACGTGAAGCCTAGCTATTCACCGTAAGCTTAGTGGGCAGTGCTATGTGGTTAATGGGCCACCGAGCTGAAACCAATATATATGCAGGGTGTTCAAGTCGAACCAGGACTTTTGATTGTGCGGAATAACAGAACACAGTTAAGAGAAGTGCCTTTATTTCTCTACATAATCTCGCACTACACTAATGCACTTATCTCGGTGTTTCACTAGTGCTTGGATGCCATCAAGGTAGAAAGTTTTCTCAGTCTGCCGGAGCCATCATCAGACTGCCTGCCTAACGCTGGCATCCCAGGAACTCCTTTAATGACCCAAACAACTGGAAATGGCTTGGAGTGAGGTCAGGAAGTTTCGTGAATGATTGTTTGTACAGTTCCTACCTACAGATGCATCTCTTCCGAAAGTTGGCGACAAGTTATCCACCGATTTTCAAGGATCAGGCTTTATACTCTCTAAATGTTCATGGGCACGACTGCAGTATGTCGTGAGCCATCTCGTCCTTCATGACAGTATGGCCTTCTTTAAAGAGTTTGTTTTACTGCAGCTAAGAGTCTCATCACTGTGCTGTGCTTAAAGGCTTCTGCTTATGAAACGACAAGTCCCATTCTGACTTGAATGCTTTTCGTACATTTACAGTAGTGTGCCACAGAAATCTTGAATGTTTATTATATTGCTGTAATTCAGTGCTAGGCATGTTTAATAAGTGCTTTTAATTTGAGAAAAGTTCCTCAACCTCAGCTTCCACACTTGTACTCAATTCATCTCAACTAGAGATGTGCTTGGGACTTTTTTCATTTCAATTGCACAGCTTTTTTTTGTACCTGCCTGCAACATTTTTAAATAAATGTATACATTAGTTTTTTAAATAAATGTTATATTTCCTAGAATAAAAAGTAGCCTAATTTAATCCACCGCTACCCTGTTACCAATCAGTTACTAAGGATGAATAAATGTAGTACTTTCATGGTACTTTCATGTTAACGAACACAGCCTTTTTGTTTGTCTTGCAATTTATTGGATCCTGGTGCCAATACATATGTCTAATCTCAACCATGTGCCATATGAATCATTCTGAAAACCTCTTTTCCTGTCTGCCTGTTTGTATTTGTTTATAATAGAATAGAATCTGCTCATTCTAAATAATAAATTTGTATTGAACATGAAAACACATCTCTACTTTCTTTCTATGTACACCTGACCACTCATGTGTTCGCTGAACATCCTATTTCAGATATGCTCCCTGCTGTGTGGGTATAATAACCTCCAACATTTTGGCACTTTGGGGAAAACCCACATATACAGTAGGCGTGATGGTCATATATTTATTTTTACCCCTAAGTTGAACTGATACTGTAATACTCCTTACAGAACAAAAGGTGGTTTATACAAATTTTGAGTCACCCAAAAAGACATCGGGTGTCCTTTTTGTCAAGACTTATAGATTATATTATTTAGTTTTTATAAATTAAAAAGGTTATTTATATTACCCTGAACCCAAACTCAGCTCAGTTTTCAGAGTTTGTGGTTTACTTCTATATCTTAACAAATGTGGTCACACTTTTGCCCTTAACATAGTGGCTTTAACTTTATTAAATATACTACAAAATAAAAAGTGGTCTGCTTAAATGTTTACTTATTGTTTTATTCATCTCTCTGCCACTTCAACAGCAAGAACATGTGGATCGAACCTGCGAGGTCCCAAGGGTATAATCACCTCTCCGAACTACCCTGTCCAGTACGAGAACAACGCCCACTGCGTGTGGGTCATCACAGCATTGGCTCCTGAGAAGGTCAGTCTGGATTATTGCAGCATTTTCTTTAAAACTGTTTCAACGAATGGTTATGAGATTAAGAGAGAAAAGAGAGATTTTTCTTTGTTGAAGCCAACAGATATTGTTTTGGACATAATGCAAGAAATATGATGCTGTGGACACGGGAGCCCATCTGCATAGCCTTCAACCTGTATTGTATTGCAAAAACAAATAATACCTCTTGCCATTATACAGAGATTACACCTGTCACTTTTTTTTCTCCAGGAGTGAAAAATGTTGTACCTTATCTGTACCTCAATATCAGTCGGTAAACACATTATGAATGTATTGCTTCACAGAGACCTTATCATTTAGACAGTTACCGAAATGTATTCCTTATGTACATTTTTGACTTGCATTACTTACATAATTTCTGTATACACTCGGATACAGATGCTGAAGTGATTTAATGGGAGTCATGTTTGTGCGTAAATTACCTTATGTAACTGAACCTGCTCACCTTTAAAAACAAAAAAATCAAAATCTACTGCATTAGTGATAAAGCTGCACTTTTTATTTATTTATTTATTTTTTTTAGAATTTGATATGGATGGTTGGCCTAAAGTATTGTGCGACATTGTCTGTGGACACAATTGTACTCACAGTACCCGACTTTACAGTATATCCTTTTTCATCACACTTCGTACATGCATTAGAATGATAAATAAGCATCGGCTAGGTATAATTGCCGAGTGTTCTACTGTATGTATGTGCTGTATGTCTTAACTAGCCACATTGTTATTCAGAATCACAAAGGGTGTTTGTTGAGGTTTATTGCCAGAGTGAATAACTTCTTATCGGTGGCTTAACATATTAGCAAGTTGCTTATGCACTCATGAATTTTTAACCAAAATGATGTCTTCTTGATGTTAACAAATGGGAATAATTGCGGAGTAATGTGTGTGTAATCCATTGAGGGCCCACTTGCAATTTGTTTCTAGGTGCCAGATACCACAGCACACCTTCACAGGTTGTGTGCATTATGCCCCAACGCGTCACTGCTGTTTTTACAGGTGGCACGATAGTAGGCAGGTGGTTTTAATGTTAGGGCTGAGCCATGTATGCAAATCCATTTTACTACAGTACACATCTGTCCAACAACTCAATAAAGCTTGACATTCATCGTATGAGGATACAGACATATGTAGACTGATTGTACAGTATATAGTGCTTTTTGTTAAACTAGCTCTTGACCCAGTATGATCTCTGCTGAGTCAAGATTAGAAAATGGGTTTAAAAAAAAAAAAAAGTGAAGCCATAACCAAACATCCAACAGGTTTTTCTAGGCCGCCACACCCAATAACTCTGTTATTAAGATAAGTTAGTAATTGGCAAGTTTAAGAAACATTTAACTTTGTGAGGTGCATTCTGCTCATATACTACTTAAGCAAAAATAAAGTATACATAAGATAAAGTACAAGTAAAAATGCTTAAATAGTAAAACAATATTATTGTAACATATGATTAACATATGATTCACCATGATAAGTTTATTATTAAATATATACTGTACAGTTCAAGAAAAAGAAGGGGGAAAAAACATGTACTGTACTTAAAGAGGAGAGCGAAAGCATGAAAGCTACAGACTGGGTCCATGGCAAAATGATGACAAAAAGGTAAAGAGTAGTGAATAAATTAAGACCTTAGTTAAGATTAATACAATATGCAAATAAATATTGTAGACATCATAAATTCTTAAGAGGCACTTAGCTGCTATCATTGTATTAAATTTTTAAGTCACATCTATTAATACATAAAAGAAACTAATGATCTTATTGGTCATCGCTTCAGTGGTTCATAAAAGTTATGTGATGCTTGATACATTATTGAATATTATCAATGAAATGTTATTTTTATTAAAAAAAAAAAACTGAAAAAATAAATAAAAAGATAAATAAAGAGCAAAGGAGATTAGTACACTGATAATAGTGGAATAACAGGAACAACAAAACTAATAACTAGAGAAAGTTTGGTGTAAGTAGTGGTGCAGTGTGCAAACTGATGAAAACTTACCCCACATGTTTCCAATTTATAAGCACTTATACAATCTGTGAGTCCAGTGAATGTATGGGTGGAAAGGGCGTAGTTGTTGCCATAGCAACGGTAGGTAGCATGATCCTTTTCATTTATTTGAATGGGAATATTGCTGTATTGTGCTGTAAATATTTCTGGAACAGTTAGTGCTACAACTTTGGTTGTTTGAGAAAGGAGACTTTAATTTAGCTTCATGTGAAGTTTGGTGTGTGTGTGTATTCCTAAAAATGTGGACACAAAAGCTCATTTAATACACTCGTGTTAGCGACAGATTTCCCGACAAATCAGGTGAGAAATTAATGCATTCCTTTGAGGAAATCAGTTTTGTGAAAGGTCCCGAAAAAGCAGTCCGAACCCCCACGTGATTCGAACAAACTTTGCCTTTTTTGGAGCATCCAGGAGACCTGACGCACTGGTTTGATACACTGAGTTTGTTTGTTTGGTTGTTTTTGGGGTGGTGGGAAAATTTCTAAATTGAGGGTGCAAGAGAGACTGAAGTAGATTTTTGCTGATTCACTGTGTCTACTCTCAAAGTCCCCTTGTATTTTAAGGACTAGGGCTACAGGGGCAAAGGAGTTCAGCATAGTTCCCAAACAAATACACATAACTCAAAAACTTTTCCATAGCGCGCTGAAATTTAAGCAGAAACGGCTATTTTGTCAAAATCAGGAAAACTAGAATTTTGGGAAGACCATCTGTCTAATTAGAAAAGCCAATGGCGACAGTTTCCCAGGAGTGTGTGGAGGAGGCCTAAGGCCTGTCCCTAAGAATAATGACCAAAACCAAATAACAGGGGCATACTGGACATCATTTGAACTTGGCATTTAGGTAAAATTGGGAAAAGAGTCTTCAGGAAAGGAGATAAAGATGTTCTAAATTCATAGATAAGAGGTATCCCCAAAACAAACCCTGAAATTATTAAGCTCTTATGCTGGATGTGGAGGAGGAATTTACCTAAACTAAATACAGTAGTTTCTTTAAATAAAACTCAGTTTTTTTTTTCTTTTCTTTTTTTAGATGAAGTGTAACCCTTTTAAGGGGTCTGTTGTACTTCTTGTGTTCAGTACTGAAGCGGAGATGAGCAGGACTTACTCATCCTTTCATTCTTTGAGTAAAGTGCACTACAAAAGCCCATGTTCAGTTCTCTTCTTTTTGAGAAATACCCTCAAATCCCTGATAGTTTCAGCGGAACAAAATCGCCTAGTGGCAATGACATGACAGGAAGTCAAAAGAAAGTGATGAGCAATCATGGTGTCATAGCAGACCCTCTCAGTGGTGTGTATTGATGACAAATATAGAGGAGCTCTGGACAGAACACACATTTTTGCAGCTGAGATTACAAAAACCCCGTTATTTACATTATCTTATTCTCAACATGAAAATGCATGCATAAAAAAAACCCCACAACATGCTTTTCCCATCTTGCGTCTGCTCTGTGCTATGCTGAGTAGTGACTTTTGTATGGTAGAAAAGAAAGTATAGTCTATGCAGTGTGTTGATTTGGGTTCTCTTGGGTGAAAATAATCCTGATCCTTGAAAATACATTTTTGAGATGCATCTGTCTGTGGGAACTGCACACACAATCCTTCACCAACACCACTTGCACATTATGGGAACTCAGCTGGAAGTTATTGCCACATCCTGACCTCTCCTCCAAGCCATTTCCACATGTTTGGACCATTAAGTGAGTTCTCGGGGAGGCATTATTATTATTATTATTATTATTATTATTATTGCTATTTTAAATGCCAGTGTTTAAAATGTAAGGAGTTTGTTATATAGGTGTCAGGCTAATGCAGAGATTTAAAGGCACTTACAGGAACATGTGCAGAAGGGAAATGAAGAATAAAGACATTATGCCACCGAGTTCTGCAAACACACATTTTCATGCTATGAACAGACTTTCTCGGAACTACATGCTCATCAAGTCACTACATGCAAACAAATTACAAGCGAACATGCTTATTAAAGAGTTGAAAAAAAAAAAAAAAACACCCCCGCTTTAAGTTTAAAGTATTCTTGTGTGTGTATACAGTATTTAAAAGAATTGAAAGAGAAGTTTGCACCAAAAATACGTGCTATGAATGCTTATGGTGTAATGACCGTTTAATTGATGTTGTTTGTTCTTATTTGTAACAGCTAAACTAATTGAGTTTGTTGTGTCTAGTTAGGTTTTTGGATCATGTAGCCAGGTCAAAAAGATAAATAGTGAGAGAACAACAAATCTGGAAGACCTGAACTGCACATAGGTAATTTTAATTATCTCAAAGGGTCGACCAGAAAATCAACTTAAGCACTTGGGCAAGCCTGCTATGAATATAAATAACCTTCCCTGAATAAGTATCGATTAAACTTTTGAACTTATTGAGTCATTGACCGGCTAAATACAAGAATAGTCTAAACAGTCCTATGCCCAAGTTTGGCCTTAAGCGAGGCCATTTCTTTGGACTAAAACATGTTTGAAAATCCTAGGGGGAGATTACACTGCTTTGTGCACTGCTTCGCCAAGATTAGCACAACACATTAGTGTAAAGCCAAAAAGAAAACGAGAACAGAAAAGCAAAATCTCATCGGCTTGTGTCTGAACAAAGAAACAGTTACACGAGAGCAAATTAGCGCCATTGAAACAGCACAAAAATAGCAGCAACTGCTGTGGATAAAAATATCTGTAAAAACTGATTAGTTCATTGTCGTAAATACGTTCGCACATTACATCATCACGAGAACGAGATCATGAGGAGTGCATATGGGTGTCACGCGGTTCCTAAGTGCATACTATACTGTAAAGCACTGATGCGTTTAACATAAGCCAACTTCTGGAAAAAAACAGCAGCCTAGTTTTGTGGAAAAAGCTATATATCTGGCAACGTACATGTGGATATTGAGAGGTGAAAAAACTACTTATTACTAGTTGTTGAACTAGCATATCAAACAGATAATGTAATGAACCACACTTTCAGCATCAATTGTTTTTGGCCTGATTCTCCCTAAAATGCATACAGTACTCAAGAGGGAGAAAAATAATGAACTATAACTATTATGTCTTTTACCAATCTAGGATACCTTATAACGTTATTATTTAGGGCAGCTAGCAGGGGCCTGTCTCTGAAAAGAATGGGCTCCTGATTAAGTTCCAGCTGAATATAACTTGACAAATGGTAAACTTTTCTAACAACTTTCCTTCCTACTGTATATTATCAGTCTAAGATTAAGATTATCAGTCTAAGATTAATCCTCTTGTGTTGCATGGAAAAGCATGACAGATGCAACGAACAGACAGAGGAGTCGGGCGGAACAAAGAATACGACCACATGCATTTCAGGTTTATAAAGCGAAATTGTTCTTGAAAGCCAAGTTATACCACTAATTCAGTTCATGATGATTTATGAGGATGAGCACGAGTGCATTCACGGTCTTTTTTTTTCTTTGTAATGAACTATTATGAACTCTAAGTCCTGATATTAGCATGTACACATTGTTTGGTTTTTAAAAAATATATGATAGATCCCTGTGCATGAAAGCACTATAAACAAACACAATTTGCCTCTTAATGATTTATGATCTTGGAAGTGTCCTTGTTAAAAAAAAATAAATAAAAAAAAGGGTCTACTTGATTTGCACAAAAGCACAACTGAAGCAGCATGGCTACGTCTCTGACCAAGTTCATTCTTTTCATTAGTCATCAATTACTTTATCATGGAAATGCACTGACTGTGTTTATTTTGGTTTTACTGTATTTCTTTTCATTAAGCGAGAGATGTTTTTCACTTGCAGGTGAATTATATGGCAGCGCTGGGTGTTTATGGATTTCAGGCAGAGATACAGTAGATGTTCAGCAAAGGTGCATTAGTGAGGCCCTTTAAAATGACTGACACCACGCCCATCCAAACAGACCATAACTCCAGACCATCCGGGCCATCAGTCCAGAGTTTGTTTTATAATGATTTCATAACAGTTTTCATTGGTTTTAACCGTGTTTTCCATTAGTAGAACTAGTAAAAAATGCCTAACAAATGAAATCTGTATTTTTTTTTTTACATTTGCTTTTAACATGGTTATATTCAGATGCGAAAGCAGTTAAATTCTTACCGGTGCTACTGTACTGTATGTAGGCAAAAATTGAGGTGGTGGACAGTCCTGTAAATCTTGTACTTTCCATTTTATGTCTCCACTTATTACGCTTCAGTTAACCTGTTCTGGGGTTGAATCCCAAATAGCATAAAATTGAACATTAGTACGCTAGGGTGTGGAATCCCTCGTTCCTACAACTTTACTAAGGAGACAATGTGTTGTGACACCATAACGTTGTCAGATGTGTTTTTTGTTGCTGAAAATTCCCCCATAGTTTAAATGTAGGTTTTGGCAGGTGGCTGCTTTCTCCTCTTTCCAGTACTGTGTATCACCACTATGCAATACCAGAATAGACCGACCTACTTTCACCCATTGCAATACTGTACAACAGTTTGTTATGGTTCAGTAAATAATTATTTATTTGCAATATAATTTTTAATAATTTATATTAAATTACATAATATACATTATTATTCATTATATTTGACAATTAGAACAATGTTATTAAGTTTACATAAACTTTGAAGTACTTTGGCAAATGAGTTTATTTAAAATAAAAAATATACAGTAGGAGGGAAAAATGAAAGTCATGGCCACATTGGGTAATAAAATACCTGATGGAGTATCTGTTTATGTCTTTGGTTGTGCTGTTTTGTCCTTCGTCAAGGTGGGCAGTCAAAAAATGCACAATGGGAAAAAAACGTTGACCAAATGGCAAGATGTCAAATGCAAAATCATGGAAACACTCCTTTGAAGGAAGAATTACATGACACAAATCAATCACAAGCATTTACTTTTATAATATTTTCGAAGACTGTCTTCTGTTGCATTAAACCAGTTGTCAGACCTTACAAGATTTTTTTAAAATAAAACAAACTGATCAATAGTGATCTAAAACATTGTAGTTAAGCCAGTTGTAGGAACAATCGCATAGATGTTCTGTCATGTTAGGATTGTGTTTATGTGGACTGTGAGCTTTTTTTTCACCTCTGGTTAAGTCTTGTGTAAAAAGCATCTTTACTTTTTGACAGGATAATTTAAAGCACTGTGGTTTAGACTTCTCATTTGATGCCCCACCAAGCAATTCACTCTAAACACGCTGACATCTTATACAGATCGCCCATTAAGTACTTCTGAGGTTCATAGCTGGTCCCATCGAAAAATCGGTGCTTTGTCAACCACCATGACCTCTCGCCAGCCTGTATTTTTACTTGTAGTAGAAACAAAATCGCACTAATATCGTGTACATATGTATGTGTGTGTGTTATAGTTTTAGCGAGAGATATTAAAATCAAAATCATTGCCCATTCGGATTAAAGTATGATCAATTAGACACATTTCTGTAGGCGCAATAGAGAATAAGAGTGCATTTGAAAATTAGAAGTGCACTTATTGTTCTGCTCAAAGCACCTCAGATTGCTTTCAAAGTCATTGCGAAGCAAATTGAGCGACACAGAACTTTCTCTTAAATGATATTATAGGAACAGATGATTTGTGAGGCGGGAGCGTGTTGATGGTTTCGGTTCCGCTCCTACTACTTTCTGTCTTTCTTCCAAGAACATTGCTCCACCTGCTAAGGTTATGGGGTCCACAAGAGGCATTTGAAAAGAAAAATAAAATAATAATAAAAGAGGATGCAATATGAATGAGAGCAATTTCTCTTTAATTGCCCAATTGAGAGGATGTGAGGAGGCTGATAATGGGCCTGTCCTAATTAAGCTTTTTTTTTTTTTTTCTTTTTTTTTTTTCTCTGCGTTGTGTTCCTCCTTCAAGCGATCTTTCTGAAAATGCAATTTTCTTTTAACTCGCACATCAAAATGCTCGTGTAGCCCGTCTTTCTCCAGGCTTTGTTCTTTTCCATGCACCAAATATGCTTGAACTTTTGTGACTCGCTATTGATTCGAACAAAATTATGATGTTAGAAATCCTTGTTCGTATGAATGTCACACGTCTTTTTTTAAACCCATCAATTATTCTCTAAACATAGACTTGCCGGTCACAAGCTCGTTCATGGAGTTCAGCCAATTAAGTGTCTACAAGATGATGTATAAAATCCCTGCATAGGAATATAGGCCAAAAGCTTCACTTAATGTTCACACGTAACCTCAGAGATGTTCCTGTTCTGCTTACCACGGTTGTAAAGAGTAGTTTTTTTTTCTTTTTTTGTTAGTGTAGACATCCTGTTAGTTTGAGCCAGTTCTTCCATTCTCCTCTAAAAACATTTAGCAGTTTGCACCATTCTGCATTTGTGAGAAAATCTCAGGAGATCAGCAGCCTCTGAAATACTTAAACCAGTTCATCTGGCTCCAGCAACCCACATGTTTTTTTGTTTTATTTTCCCCATTCTGATATTTGATGTGAGCATTGACTCTATGCATCATAATAATTTTATGATAAATAATTCTACTGCTACCGCAGAATTACATGATTGAAAAAATGCACAAATAATTAGTTGTACATATTTTTGCAACTTGCAAACAATTGATTTTTTATTTATTTTTTATACTCTTGCAGGTCATTAAATTGGCGTTTGAGGAGTTTGACCTTGAGAGAGCCTATGACACATTAACAGTGGGTGATGGAGGAAAGATTGGTGACGCCAGAAGAGTGCTCTATGTGTGAGTTTTTAAATCCCATCCTTACAGTAGACCAAGTCCATGAAACACACGCCCACCACCGGGTCTTGCACATTTCCAGCATCTGATATTAAAAAAGACTTTTTTTTTTTTTTTTTCATAAATATTATTGCCACACACAAAAAAATATATGTGTATATGAAATCTGTTTGTCTTCACTATTGAAGTATTAGTATAAGACTGCTTTTGTGTTTTTATTCCAGTCTGACAGGCTCCAGTGTGCCTGATTTGATTGTGAGCATGAGCAACCAGATGTGGCTGCATCTCCAGTCTGACGACACTATCGGCTCTCAGGGTTTCAAGGCCATTTATGAAGGTTAGTCAAAGTTATTCTCTGGGGTTAAATGAGTCTTTCACCATCACAGCTGCTCTTTACATGTGAATATAAGAAAAAAGAGACTTTGTATATACCATATATCAGCCTGGCTAATATTATATACTGTAGATCCCTCTTGTGGTACCAAAACAGCCCTGAAACATCAAGGCATGGACTCCACAAGACCTATAAAAGGTGTGCTGTACTGTAATCTCTGACACCAAGGTGTTAGCACCAGATCCTTTAAATCCTGTAAGTTGCAAGGTGGAGCATTCAGGGATCGGATTTGTTAGTCCAGCACATCCCTCAGATGCCCAGTCAGATTAAGATCTGTAGGATTTGAAGGGGAAATTCTGTCATGTTCCTCAAACCATTATTGAACCAGTGTGTCTGGGCGCATTATACTTCTAAAAGAGGCCACTGCCAACAGGAAAGACTTACCCTGCAACAATTCTTGGTAGGTGGTAAAGTACATGTAAAAGTAGCATCCACATGAATGCCAGGACCCAAAGTTTCTCAGCAGGACATTGGCTTTGCCGAACACACTGTCTTTGCCAGCATTCTTCTGCCGATTGTGCATTCTGGAGCCATACAGTATATTGCTCAGGTATGTGAGGCACACTTCACCCAACTGTCCACAAGATGCAAAAGAAAAACGTGATTTGTCATACCAGCCACTGCATACCAGGAAGACCCCAGAAGACCTGCTGTTTGGGAGATGCTCTAACCCAGCTTTTTGAACCTTAATATATGATTTCTTGGCATCGGCTGCTTTAAAAACGAAACTGAAAGTGGCTCCCTTTTCTTCTTGTTACTGTCTTTGCTAACATTCTTGTGTCCCATGGTGCTATGTCTTGAACAAAATGCAAAAGCCAAGTTGAAAGCCAAGCCAAGCTTGTTCGCTTGGCTTTCCACCAACACGAATACGGTTTGAACGGCTCCTGCACAGACACGTAACTTATCTGACGTTCGGTTTGGTTTGTTAGCTCATATGGCAAAAATGCTTTGTATGCCTTGGCAAATTTCTTGCAAAATTTCAGTCCAATCAGTCCGCAACAATTTGTGAAAGTGGGCATTCGTATGCCGAGGTCCTACTATATACATTTTGGTTCAGTGAGGGTGTAGTATGTCTACACCAGAAGGTGCTTTCTTTCTTTTTTTTTTTTGTGTGTCTTTTTTTCTTTTCTTTAGACACACTGGAAAAACAAACAAAAACAAAAAACCCAGCAGAACTATGGCAGCACTGTCAGCATGGTCCATAAACTCTGTCTCTGACTGTTCCTTACCTTCAGACACTACTGTACTTCCACTTCTCATACTCTGGCTAGTGTATGTTGCCACATTGATGAATAGATGAAACAAGGCAAAGTGTCAAGAACGTTTTTTTTTTTTTGTTTTTGCGATTAATAATGGCGTACTTCAAACTGTTCTGTATCACGAGAAGGTACAGTATCACACAATCTTCCTTCAACACTAGCAACGCTTACACATAAAAGTGTGAGTATGAGGAGTTCATCACTAGCAGCACATAACAGCAAATGATACATGATAGGCAGAAATAAATGTCTACACAAACAAAAAAACAGCTGTTCAGAAGTACTTTTATACTGTACGTACACTAAAGGGAGTAAACTAGTTCTTCAAGGCAAACCTACAGTATGTACCATGGCACTATTAATAGGCACTAAATATTATGAAGTCAGGACAAGCCTATTAGCCCAAGTGTGTGAGCTTTTTTTTCCCTGGGTGTGCTATTTAAACCAATGTGCTAAATAAAATGTCCTACGCTGTCCGTGATTAATAGTAAATCAATTCAGTGCACATGTTTGGTAAAGACCTAATTAATTTCCTTTTTTATTTATTTATTTATTCAATTCCACTGCCTTTGCCAGGCAGGTACAAAGGATGACCAATTCATTGTACAGTGCCATGTTAATGTTAAATAAACCTTTGTTTTCATGTGACTTTTCCTTCCTTCTGTGAGATTTCGGTCCTGATATTCCAGTCTCTGCTCTCAACCAGAAAAAAATGTGTTTTTTTTTTTTTATTCGTGTCTGTTTTATGTGGTTATCAGAACATTTTTTTGTGCTACATGTATAGTTTTTGTTTTTCGTTTCCACCTGCATTTGAATCCTACAGCTTTTTTACCCCCTCACAGAACGGCTTTGGTCGGCAAAGCAGTTGAGTCACGCCAGCTTCGCCAGAAGCGTGCAAATTGAAAACAAATGGAGCAGCATATGTGCAGCGCAGACATGTTTGAAATGCTTGAATGAAACACACTACCTGGCCTTTGGTGTGTATGAAAATAGCATTAAAGGGAGCCTGGTACTAAACCAAGACATCTGTTTTTACAAACGTCCACCAGGTTGCCAATCCGGCATGTTTCACATAGTCTCAGATGGTCAGATTTTTATAGAGACACTGACTCAAACTTAGAAAGTCTGTTACTTATAGATTTATATCATGGTTATGGAGTTACACTGTGGAATACGAAAAGATAATACAGTACAGTATTAGAATGTTAGATTTAACAATAGCGTAGTAATGTTTAAAATGTTGGACATTTTTTGTTTCTTCCATTCAAACAGTAGTGTCGAACTAAATCCCCAGTCACCTCCATGATCTCCACCCAAAACTGTAACCTTACTATCGAGTGATTCTCACTGTCTGGATAAGCCACAGCACAATGACACAAACCCAATTAACTTTGTGTAAACCCAATTTCACACTTGTGCTCCTAGTCACGTTGGCGTATTTGACAATAGTCTCGCCAGGAAGGATCAGCTGGACGTTTAGCGTTGAGAATCTGTAGCTCTTATGCACAAATGCATGTACTGTACATCAAGTTATTTAAAAGTTTGCCTTTTTTTTTCTTTCTTTCTTGACAGCGGATATTTTTAACTTCCCGTGTCAGCCAGAGCAGAGTTAATGAGGGGGTGTACTCTGAATGGCATTAAATTCAGATCAGTTCTGCATTATTTGTTCACAGTATGATGAACAGTACGGTGATGTCGGCATTCGGCGTCTGATAGAGTGTGAACCATAAAGAGATGATCTAGAGCTAAACAATTAACACCAGGGCACACATGAAACTGAAATGCTGCTTCCAAGTAGAGGTAGCGGTTCTACACGTACACACACAGAGCCCGGCTTCACAGATGTTCAAACCATCTGGTCATTTCCATATTCCCTCAGATTTTTTTTTTGTAAATCCCGGATGATTGGCTCCTGTCCTTTGCCTTTCTGAAATTATGCGTCTTATCCCAGATTGCCTATGCATTAGTATACAGTATGCATGGATATGTATTTTGCATATAATTAAAATAGATTGGGCTATTACTAGTTTCAGTATAATCCGTTTTCATTGGTCTTTCGCAATCACAAGTGTCATATCATGATTCTTGATATGATTAGATATTTTGGGGTATTTTCAAACTCTAAACACCAATGATCCATAGTGAGGCTTCCCCAAAGCATCATTAGTGCCTGAAGAGCATCATTAGCTATGTACTTATTTATACCACAGCGCTGTAGCGTTCTCGCGTCTGAAGGTGTAGATTAATTTCCTATAACATCTCTGACAGAGTAAATGCTGAAGTAAATGACGAAGAAGTTTATAGTAAGTGATGGTGAAGTTTGGTCACTTGGTCCTCATCCTTTCTGTAGCCCCACTATGCATGTTTTCATTCATCAGAGACGTGTATATGAGACGATTTACACAATCTAAAGCAAAAATTGACTTTAGAGAAAATAAAGATGAATAACAAAATGAAGATAAAAAAATTAGGAAATGAATCGTTGTTAACATGGCCGTGCTTTCTTTTAGGAGATGTTTATTTAACATTATAACATTTGTGTAAGAAATCTCCATTTTCTATGCTTTGTAACAGTCAGTATGTTTTTTTAAGATGGCAGGGACTTCGGGAGCATAAAAAGCTGCATTTTTGACTCGTTAAGAGGAAAAAAGAGACGATGGTAAGAAAACGAGTGTCATAAGTGATAACTAACTTGTCTCACTGACATTCAAAAAGCACAGATTTATCCTTCAGTGAGGGAAACAAATTAATGATCAGAAAATCACAGTAGTGTAAAAATGATAAAACAATTAATTATATCTCAGAATTCAGAATCTCTACTGCCATAATCAACATTTAATCACTTTGTGTTCATTCTGCCACAAGGGCAGGGGTCAGGGGATGTTCTTCTAGTCCAGCCTTAGCAAACCATGTTCTCACAGAGATGACTTTATGGATAAGAGCATGGTCATGCTGGTACAGGTTTGGGCCTCTTAGTTCCAGTGAAGGGAAAGTGTTTTATGCTACAGCATAAAAAGTCATCATCTTCAATTTTGGCAACAGGTGGAATTGAGGTAATATCAATAGGAAAGAACAAGATATGGGTGTGATGTTCAAGTGTCCACAAAACTTTGGCCATAACAACAACACTAAATGCCAGATGAACTGAACCACAGTGATCAGCTCCTACACACCAGCAATCTGGTGACAGGATCATGGGTACCCTAGAATCACCTAAACTCGTGGTGATCAAAGGGGCCAGCCCATGTGATCGCACAGAAAAACAAATGCAGTGCAAATTGCTGGCCACTAGAACGTCCAGTGCACCACATCACCAGGGTCAAAGCTGCCTCTGTGCCACAAGGGGAACCCTAAACCTAGGTGTATTGTATTGTAATGCTTTTTATGGCTGATTAGTGTATCGTGTAATATTATACTGTAAGGTTTCACAAATAGTATTTGTGAGGAAGTGAGGATTTGGATAGGTTATTATATGTGTATGCATTATTACGATAAAGTTTAATAAAGTGCACGCTTACTTGATTTTCTAGATTACATTGATGATGTTGAAAACTATTATTGCTAACTGAATTATTGTGCAAAATAAAGAGTTAGCTCTCGTCCAGAAAGCTAAATTTGCGACTGTGTTCCAGATTAAGTGCACTATGCTATTGTAAGAAAATTAAAATTTCTAAATGATGGCTTCACTTAGCAAGTAATATAAATAAATAAATAATGTTAAGTCAAATCAACTTGAAGAAAACGTAAAACCGCATCTGGCTTGTCAAGCACTTATGGTAATGGCACAAAGGGGATTGTAACCAGGTAAACACATTATTATTATTGGATAATTGGATTAGCATTTATTTTGATTCAACACCAGCTTGCTAAAAGTGCGCATTAATCGTCGGGTGAATATTGTTTTTGCTGGCTGTTTTTGATTCAGAGTCAGATAAGGAAACGTTTCCAACCTGCCGAGCATTAGGCTAATTGTACACTTAGCCGATGGCTTCTCAATCATAAGATCAGCATGGGTTTAATTTGAAGGCGATAGACCCTGGCGCCTTTGTAAATCTGACCACTAATTGCCCCAGGCAGCTTCACAGGTATTTCAATTGTATTTAACACCTTGTGGCGGAAAAAAAAACTTCCTAGTAGATTATAGGCTGGCTGGGTCGGTGACGTGCTTACTAAACACTCACTAAATGAACACCTCCATGACATCTTTATTTGGTAATGTCATTTTATGCTTTCCAGCATTAAATAAATAAAAGAATGGATGTTAATAAGGAAAGATCAAATTATGTAAAATAAAATAAAACCATTCAAACCAGCCTGGGAAATAAACAAATGTGTGTGGAAGCAGGGCAATTTTTCACCTTCACGTCCTGTCCCTGTGCGACGTCCACATCTTTGCTGAAGGCCATTATTCACCCAGAATGCAAAGTATTCCCTACGAGGAAAGATCTTTAATCCTCAGAAAACAAGGTTTAGCACTGTGAAAGACAGCAGGGTGTGTAATTTGCTGAACCAATCAATGTATTATCTTTAAATGGCTCATACAAATGATTGTAAATGCTATTTAACCAGAACAATCTGCATCATGTCTCCATATCTCTGCCTTTTTTTTTTTACTTTAAAATGAGGATTTGCTTTTTTTTTTTTTCTTTTCTTCTGGTACAAATATTAACCAGCCAGGCCAGTTCCTGTCGTACGTTTGATGAGTTCTATGGGCAAAAGCACATGGTTGTTGAAAGAGGTCAGGAGAGAATGGACAGCCTGCTTTTACTTGACAGAATGTCCACAATAGCTCAGCCAACCATTCTTTACAATCATGGTGAGCAACTCAGAAATTCAAAACACGTCGAACCTTGCGGCACATAGCCTACAAAAGCCTGATGTTGGACCTGAACAGGAATCTAAATATCTAAATGTAATCTTTCTTTTCTAAATAACTTTTACCTACTGTACCTGTTTGCTTTAAATCCATTAACTGACTTGTGCAGGTCCCAATGTCATTTTTGCCCATTCTGTCATAGGGAGCCAATAATTATTTACTGCTAGTATTGACTGTATTTCCTTGTTCTGCTTTTTCTTCTTTTTCCTTGCAGAGATTGACAAAGGAGGTTGTGGAGACCCGGGTGTGCCAGCCTATGGCAAGCGAAAGGGAGACAGTTTTTTGCATGGCGACGTGCTGACCTTTGAGTGTCAAGCTGCCTTCGAGCTGGTCGGAGAGAGGACTATATCATGCCAGCAAAACAACCAGTGGTCTGGAAACAAACCCAGCTGCGTCTGTAAGTCCTCATTCCAAAATGTGCAGCTATAATTAACGCTCTGCCATTTAGAATGATGAACGCACTGCACTGGAGAGGCTTGACAGATCGACAACGCCAATCCGAATGGCAGCAAGTTGGCTGCTGTTCCGGAGCTGACACTTTTCCTGATCTATTATAACCTCATTTGTTTTGCGTGCCATGTTTTCACAGGAAGTACGCCGCTAGCTCCCAGTTACGTTGTCGACGGGTTTATCGTAAGATGTTTTGCGTCTACCCCCATGTCGGAGCGCTTTGTAGTTTGGGCAGGCACCTCGTGAATTAATCATTTTGTTATTGTTTATTGCCTTTTGGATCCCAGCCAAGCTCAGACCACTTGAGTCATCTCCTGCATCAGTCAAGCAGAACCTTCTCAAATTTATAGTCTTGGGTCAAGAAAAACTCCCCCCTAATGTTTATATTGAAATATTTGTCTTTAGTGATTCTAGTTTACATTTGTCAGTTTGTGCTGTATTTCTATTCTTCCTGTGAGATGACAGTGGTGAAGTGGCGCACTGACATTACAGTGGCGCACTGACATTACGGTGGAACATTGCTAGGGCAGATAGAATGGTATTTAATAACAGGGGAAAATGTATCTCAAGAATGTGGAGAAGTTGTCATGTTAACTCCTAAACACTGAAGAACAAGAGTTTCTGTTCTTACCATTTTCCAATGACGATCATAGTCATAATAATGAGAAATGCAACAGCAGACACTGGACTCTAAGCTTGCAGCCAAATGATGGAGTGGAGTCACAGTGGTAACTCGGTTGGCTAGTTATCAATCTACAACCTGACAAGCACAATGAAGTTAACCACAGTATATGTAAGTGTACAGATAAGGATGTATGAGGACTAGACAGACCGCCCATTCCATGGGTAGGAATGGAGGAAATAGTTAACTAAACATGTGGGGCATGTTTAGTTAACTATTGAGCAGAATGCACACACACACACACGCACACACACACACACACACACACAATCAACTGGCCGTTGCCAGTCCCAAAACACGAATGAGAAATAAGGCAGGTTGTTCTCCATTGCTGTAGAAATGACACAACAGCACAGGAGGAAAAAAGAGAGAAAGAGAGAGAGAGAAAAAGCCTTCATCAAAGGAGTGTGAATTTAAAAAAATTAAAAAAAGATTTTATTTCTACATAAAGCATTGAAGAAAATGTTAATAATAAACATTAAAAAGCCTTTCAAGATGAATTTTTCTTTGAACATACTCTCTCTCTCACACACACACATACACACACACACACACACAGCTACCAGAAACATTCTTTGTAATTCTTTTTCCCAGTGCAAAAAGATAATAGGTGGCATGGATGGTTATTCCCATTTCTGTCCTCTCCTCTGCAGTCTCCTGCTTCTTCAATTTCACTGCGCCGTCGGGCATCATCCTCTCTCCCAACTACCCCGAAGAGTACGGCAACAACATGAACTGCGTGTGGCTCATTATAGCCGAGGCGGGCAGTCGGATCCACCTCATTTTCAGCGACTTCGACGTGGAGCCTCAGTTTGACTATCTCATAGTAAAGGATGACGGGATGCCCGAGCCCACCACGTTCGGCACCTTCTCTGGAAAAGATGTGCCCTCGCAGATTGCCAGTAACGGCAACATCATGCGGCTCGAGTTTCAGTCGGACCACTCCAACACCGGGAAGGGCTTCAACATCACCTATACGAGTAAACACTTCATTTCATTACCTGACTTTTTCTTTTGAGATGAGTTATATTTTCCTTTGGTGAATCACAATGTCTAGTTTCCCCTTAAGTGTAATCATTTGAAATTGTTTGGTAAAGAAATGTGTGCTGAAGTGATTTGAAGTCTCCTATGAGAAGAAAGAAAACATGTTCATTTATTCTGCTTAATTCCAATCAAGGTAGCAGCACACTGAGACTCTCTTGCATGCATAATAGTAGCAGCCTTATGAAAATTACATCAAATAGAGGACCTTTTTAATTTTATTCACCATTTAAAAGGGTTTTTTTCAAGCAGCACTTCAGTGTATGGTGTCGGGTTAACCTTCAATTAACACTTAAACCCCGTTTTGTGTGAGTTTTCTAAAAAACCTTAGACCCCAAAATGCCTACCTAGCACCCTGTTCTCTTTGTGGAGAATCTCAGAACTTATTTTTATTCTAGATTTGACAGAATGCACCATAACTATTATGCTATGTCATGTGCCACCCGGTGTCATGCGTCCTGAGCGACGAATGAAAAGTAAACCATCGTATAATGTCTCGGGAAGGTGATGGGACACCACGAGCTGCCAGAACGGCTCCGGTGCATCTTGACATTAATTCAGCAAGCATCTAGAATAGTAGTGGAAGGATGAACTCCATGTTTCTAAAAGATTGGTTGGGTTAAAATTTGGTGACGGTGAAGTCCATAGCATATGATTTATGACAATTTGGATTAGTTTAAAATGAGGAGGTCAGATTATGCAATTATTACCAGAGATTTTCTGGGATTTTTAGTCTCACCTCAATCAGTTCTATTTAATTTTGTTAATCTAGCACGTTCAACAATGGACACTGCAACAAAGTAGATTTAAAGAAATCCAGATATGCTGTAAGTTTGAAATTTATCCATAACGAGCAAGCCAGAGGTGAAGGGGAGGGAAAGAAAACTCTTTGCCATGAGGAAAAGATGACATGAGGATGAAACCGTGAGAGGAACCAGGCTTGAAAGAGCGCCTCCTAAGTGTACAGTATAAGCATTATTTACACCATCCCGTAATAAAAAAAAATGCACCCCTGAACATTATTAATGGAGTATGAGTGTGTGTTGTGTGTATGTGTGTGAGAATGAGAAAGACTTGTATACACAGATACTGTACATGGTGGTTCGTTGGATATCAGCAGTTGTTTGTGAGCTGCCAGTGTCAGACGATGGCGTGGTTTGACATCCTAACTGCGGAGACTATAATGATGAAACCTGGACCGTCTCAGCTAGGAAGTGATGTCTCACTGTGGAACAGGAAGGCCGCTAGGTTGTCAGCTTTGCTCTGAGGCCAGTGGTTTCCATGCATTAGCCATCTTCCTGTCACAAGGCAGATGTTCCTCTCTAACTGAGGCTTAGAAAAAAATAGCACGGCTGAGGTTTTATAGTCGCACCTTCTGCACATAGCAAATAATTGAAGAATCTTACCTGACATCCGTGAGACACCCGAGTGCCACTCAGAGCGCCCGGGCGCATCTGCCTTTAGGGGGAAAATTGGATGTACACATACACACACACAAACAAACGTACAAAAGAAGTCAGGTCTTATGTCCTCCAACCCAAGATTGTGGTTAGACAAGAAAAATATAAATGCGGAACTAGATTGCAGATTAGAAAAGTAGGTCACTACAATCAGGAGTTGATGTATTTGGAGCAGACTTTTTTTTTTTTGCTTTCTACCATTTCAACGAAAGAGATCTAATGTGACTTGCATTGTGTAGTTTGAGATTCTGCTTTTCTGACACAGACTTTGATTTTCCCTTTCATTTTTCCCTTGCAGCCTTTGGCCAGAATGAATGTCACGACCCAGGCATCCCCATTAACGGCCAGCGCTTTGGCGAGCACTTTTTACTGGGAAGCTCGGTCCTCTTTACATGCGACGAAGGCTTCATCAAAACCCATGGCTCGGAGGCCATCACTTGCATCATCCAGGATGGCAACGTGGTATGGAACGCAGCTGTGCCCCGTTGTGAAGGTAGGCCTTGTCACGTTGCCCTAGAACAGAATGAAATATCTCCTGCTTGAAGTTCTCACCTTACTCGTCTCATATTTGAAGTTAAAAATGTTTTTTTTTTTTTTTTCCTGCTTCCATTTTTTTTTTTTAAGCTCCCTGTGGTGGGCATTTAACTGCTCCAGCTGGAGTTTTGCTGTCCCCTGGCTGGCCTGGCTACTACAAAGACTCTCTGAACTGTGAATGGGTGATCGAAGCCAGGAAAGATCATGCAATCAAGATATCTTTTGACAGGTATCAGTTCCCTGCTGCACAAATGTAATTCTGGCCCCGGCTGGCTATGAAATCTGCAATAGTTATGCTACATCAGTTCAGTTCAGATGATGACATGGCAAAAAATGCTATTAGCTTTTGGGATGTTCCGCAAACTGTTGGCTGTGCAGTTATCCATATTGTTTCACACCTACTTAACTCGCACCATTTTGTCCATTATCTTTCACAGCTAATCTGTCTCATTAGAGTAATTCCGCTAACGATCAAGGCCATAACCAGACACTTTTCCCCTCATTCAGGTTTCAGACAGAGGTTAATTACGATACGCTGGAGGTTCGAGATGGGCCTTCCAATTCGTCCCCTCTGATTGGCGAGTACCACGGCACTCAGGCTCCCCACTTCCTCATCAGCACTGGAAGCTCCATGTACCTCCTGTTCACCACCGACAACAGCCGCTCCAGCGAGGGTTTCCAAGTCCGCTATGAGAGTGAGTCAGCCTCAGAGGCGTTGCCACGAATCCAAACGTTCTGTAGTGTACTAGACAAGGTGTAAAAGCTGTTGGCTCACATACAACGCACTAAATGCACTTTTTACAGTAGGTACAGGAGCTGTTTCTGCTTCATGCTTCCCAAGAGGTTTGTGCTTCTGCCCACATTCACCTGCTGGTTCTTTTCTTAGTTACCAGAGTTTTGGGCTTCGTTCCAGTCATTTGAACCTCTCCAAGGATAAATGAGAGCTTTTTTTTTTTTTTCCCACCTCTCTCTCTTCGCAGTAGAATCAGTATTGCTATCACATGTCCACTAATAATAACGAGAGGCAGTAGATAACCGAGAAAGATCACTAACCTTCCTGAATTATTAACTTAAATAGTCAAGAGGATGTTTAGAGATTTACAGCATGATTAAATTTTAAAAATGTGTTGATAAGATTCCAGTCAAGCGAGCCATGTTACAAATCGAGCAAACGTACATTATCTTGTAATGAAAATGTACCTTTTTTTTTTTTCTTGATGAATTAACCTTATAAGAAGTCTCAGTGATACGTCAAACTTTGTAGATCTCAATTTTATTTTAAGTCTGTACAGCTTTCATGACGAGTACAAGGTGATTAGAAAAGCTTTCATTTATGGAATGGGATGACTAATATTAATTTAAAGTAATATTATCCACTGCATAAGGAGAGAGATTCAGAGAGCATGACACGAGAGAGAGAGAGAGAGAGAGAGAGAGAGCTTAGACAGAACATAGTGATCTAAAGTGAAAATACTTAAAGGAAGCTTTAATGAATTATGAGCATGGGGTGAGGGTTGAAATATGACGAAAATATCATATCTGTAAAATAAGTCTCACAGACTTTTCTGCAATACATGATGTGTTTTGTGGTTCACTAAGAAAGTAAAAAAGCCCTTAAAACAGCAGTATAGCTATTGCATTATTTTTCTAACATACAGTAATGCTACTATATTTATGAAATAATACTAATTTACTAATTAAATATCTAACTTTCAGTTTAGTCATATTGGCTGACTGTATGAAAAAACGAAAATGTGAAACTTTTTTTTTTTAGCGAGAGAAAGAGAGTAATACAGCGATAACCACAGATGATTTATACTGTATGAAGTGTTTATGACACCTCCCTCTGTTCATTTTTGGGCCCCAGAGGAAGAACAAAATAGTTCTCTACATTTGTGCAGGTGTCATGATGGAGAGTGACTCATGCCTGGATCCTGGGATTCCTGTAAATGGCAAGAGGCATGGTGATAACTTCGCCATCGGCTCCCAGGTGACTTTCAGCTGTGATAAGGGCTACACGTTGAGCGATGACGAGCCCATTGTCTGCGAAAGGAACCATCAGTGGAACCATGCTCTGCCCAGCTGCGACGGTAACTCCTCTCCGTTTATCTCTCTGTGTATACTGTTCGTGTATCAAGCATCAAAAACAATCAGGCAGATTAGAGAAGTGTCGGAACAGCATGGAGAATTAGAGAAGTGTAGCGGTAGGAAATTAAGAAAGCATGTACAGTAGAATGTAGTGTATTCAGAATTTAGTCACGCAGATTAGTAGATTTTCTGGATGCGCTGTTCAGATCATCTACCTGGATGTAGTTCACTCTTCTGACATTGGCAGATTATTTTTAAGCATTCGTAACAGAGACTGTCTTTTTTTCAAAAATGGCATCCAGATGTCTGCTTGTAATTTAAGAAATGACTGAATTAGGAATCGGTGTGTTTTTTTCCCCTTGCTATGAAAAAGTGTAACGTAAAAGGAAGAGACAATTTAAAAATGAAAACGCGATGTATTGAAATAAATATCTAATAGAATTCTAATGTATGAGAGACGACACATACAGTAGGGATCACTATCCGCCAGCTGTTGTCATCATGCCTTTCCTCTATCCACAATTCCACCTAAAGCATTCATAGGAATTTGACCAGATCTTCACAGAACCTTCATTAGAAATAATAGATGTATACAAGCTATCTTTTATTGTTCCTGAAAGGAAAAAAAAGGTTTAAACGAAAAGGTCAAATCTGCAACTCCTCCTAAACCACTTATGGGATCTAATCAAACCTTTTTCAGAATGCATAGATGTGTACTAGTTGTTTTTTTTTTATAAAAGTTCTTTGTTTTTTTTCAATCTAATAATGTCTAATATACTGTAACAGAGTTCTTGTTGTGGTGGACTGGAGCTGAGTGTGTGTTCAGAAGAAGCCTTGCTATGGTGCCGCTCTGATTTGCTACTGTACCTCGCTGAACTTATTCTCTCCGGTGATGAGCAGGGGAGGGTGTGATCGCTATTCTGCAGTTCATGTATAACTAATAGATGTCGTGTCATGGACAACTGGCTTGTGTCGATGTTTAATACTGTAGATTATTAGACATTAGCTAGTTCATTGTGTCGCTGTTCGTTGCGATCACTAACCCTCATCCCACGTTGGAATCTTTGTACCTTATGAGTCTAATGATGAGTAACAGGTAGTAAAACTGACTACGGGGATGTTTAGGACTCTAATTAAATGATTCACTTTGTCGTCCATCACCAGTCATGTAAAGCATTTATGGGAGTTTCATCATACCTTCACAGAACCTTTATTAGGAAGCACAGACGTGCACTAGCTTTTTTCTTTTTTAGTAGAAGTTGTATGTTCAGCGGCGGCAGGCGACGCATCATCCTTGGAATAATTTATTTATTTATTTATATTTATCATTGTCACTGCAACATTGTATCCTCCCTCCAGCACACTCTGTTATTTAGCATTTTCCATTATTTACTGTTGCATATACAGTAATTTAATGAATCCACAAAAGATGAAGGTTATGAAATCATACTGTGTTTGCAGGATGTAAGCAATTTTATTTAAAAAATAATTTCTCAAATTAATAAAATGAAAAAAAATAAATAAATAAATTTTGACGGCATGTTTACGGTTATTCATGAGCTCCTTCAAAGAAAACGTGCTTGAAGATTAAGAGCAAGCAGACCAAGCATTGATCTCCAGGACCTACAGCTCAATCTAACTTCAACTTTATACATAAGCAATGTCTCTGATTTAAGATTCTGTCTCGCTGTCTAAACTTCTAGTTGACTTTAAAAGGATGATAAATGCTGTGGTTACATCAAACTGTCTGGGGTTGTGGTGGTAGAATTAATGTTGCAGCTTGTGCAAAAAAGATGCTCTTCAGTTGGGGTACAGGATCATGAGACAATCCTGCGACTCACTCAAACGTGCTCTCGTTACTCTCCTTTAATAGTACCTTGTCTCCGTGGCTACACCTGAGGTCTGAATACAGATGTGCGGATGGATAATAGGCAGTAAACATTCTCTTCAAATGATACCTTGAAACCCTAAGAATTTTACCACAAACACCCCAAACACCACAGATAAACAAGGCAGACATTCTGGCACGGTATTATTCCTCTGCATGATGAGTCTAATGATGAGTAACAGGTAATAAAACCGACTGTGGGGATATTCAGGACTCTAATTAAATGATTCTCTAAGACTTTTTCTTTTCCTCTCATCCCATCTCTTGTCTACTACCCCTGCAGTATTTCATAGATACCAGCTTTATTTATCAGCACAAGGAAGCATAAGCAGCCAGAATGCTCTCCCAAGTCATACATTTTTGATGAGTAAAAATTTTCACAGATAATTTTATTGAAGATGAAGAAAGAGGAGAAGTATTCGGTTATACCGGGAGGGCTGACTCACTTGAGAGCGCCCACTTGAGCTGTTTGTTTTTACTCCCTGACTGTGTACGTGCGCACGTGAGTCTGAAGGGGGGATTGAAAAAAAGGCACGTGAAGTGTTTGCCAGTAAGCATAATCAAACCCGCAGCCCATTTCATTCAGCATTTCTAGTCGTCTCCTCTGCCTGCTCCTTATCACCCCTGTGCCTTTCCCTCCTAATGGAATACGCTTTGGTCTGATGCACTTTCATCTGAGCCTGATGTTCATTATAGATGGGATAAACAGGACAGTCACGTTCTCATACCTGTTCTTGGAGTTCTAGGAGTTAGAAATATATATTTAAGCCATGTAAAGCCATTTATCGATTTCGGTCTCTTCAATCCAAAGGTTTATTTTAACAGCTGATTTCAGTAACTCTTTGGTTTGTATAGATTTGTATGGGGTGTTTTTTTTCCCCTCTCCGTCGATTACTTCTTAAAATTGCTCTGTGCCGTTAGATACGTAGCACTTGGTTTGCTCTAGTAGTTGAATGGGTTTATGAAACAGTGCACTTCAATTGAAAAAAAAAAAAACAGCAATTATCGATCCACTTTTACTTTTTTTTTAGGTAGGTCCTGTTATTGCTTTGTATCTCCAGAAACTCCGTATCAGACGGACAGTCTCAGTAAAAACACGCAGAACTTGTTAATCTTAATGTGAGGGGGAACGCAATTAGGACAGGCAACAGAACTAAGATGTAATTGAAGGTCAGACTTTCAGGTTTAATTCAAGAGGTTTAACAACAAAAAATGTTCCATGAAATGTTAAGGAATACAGGTATTTCTACAAAGCACCTTCATTTTTTTTACATGCTCAAAAGTAATTGGGCAAACTAACATCATCATAAATGTTATTGAACTTGGTTGCAAAAACTTTGCAGGCAGTGATGCTCTGAAGTCTGGAATCTATGGGCATCACCAAATGCTGAATTTCCTCGCTAGTGTGTTTCTTTGCAGTGAGTTTTGGCTCATTATCCACCCGTATTGCAGCATTTCACTAAATCTGAGCACTAATCACATCACTATTGAACACCAGTGAGTTGGTTCCATTAACATGCCAACGCCATAACGCTGCCTCCACCATGTTTAGTGACGGTGAAGTCGTATGCTTAGCAACACGATCCCTTCCGTTCCTTTTCCATAGACGTCACTACTAATTATTCTGGTACAAGTCAATACTACTGTATATCAGAACTGTGCAGACTTTTCGTTTTAGCCAAACCTTTGCAAAGTCTGATCCGGATTTTCTGTTTTTGACCAGTAATAGTGACTTGCATCTTGAGTTAAACAGTCTATGTTTATGTTTGTGATGCTGCCACTTTGACAATGATATCCCTACCACCTTGAGAGTGTTCTTGACATGGGTAGATGTGAAGGGATTTTTCTTCACCAAGGATGCTTTTTGATGTCAAAACCTCACCAGTCCATTATTTCTTTTAAGAAGTACATAGTTGTTGATTTGGGAACTTAAAGTTTCCTCTATCTCTCGGAGTCTGTTTTTTTTTTCCCCCTATTGATGTTCGCTAGCAAATTTTCATTTGGAATCAATGATAGACATTTTATTAACTTTTTAAAATCACATCTTATAATTACTTCATTTCAAATCCATTGTGGTAGTGTACAGAGACAAAACTATGACAATGTGTATTTGTCCATTCTCTGTCTATCTATAAAGTCTGACTGAGTACTCAAGCTAACTTTGCCTATGATCATATGTCCAGCCTGACGTGTCTCAAATCCGATTTTTTTTTTTACCCTAATGTGACACAGATCAGATTTTTTTAAGGGTTGTCTGAATGTACAAATCTGACTTTATTTTATCTAAGTGACTTTTGTATATCTAGATCGGATATACTGTACAGCTGATGTCATCAATCAGCAGCGGCAATGCAGGGATTTCATAAGTGTTGCTCTCAACAGCCATTAAAATAGCGATACAGCAAGGTGTCTGACTTTCTTCCTTCTTCTGGACCTCAACAACTATGGACGAATAACTTGCTGTCCTCCACAGCAAAATACCAAGAGTAATTGCATCCATTGTCTTAAAGGAATGAGGGGTCACATTAGACTCCGTGATTATGAATGTGAACTCTCATGACATCCGATCTGACAGTAAATAAATAAATAAATAAATAAATTGAACGATGTAGCTTGTGATGTGAACGTAGCCTTTGTTTTTCTTTCCCAGTCTCACCCCGACTCTTTCAGGGTTCATTATTATTCGACATCCAATGCCAGCTATTATTCTATTAGAGTTGGGTTTTCGTACATTGCGGAAAAGTTTCCTGAATGCATTGTCTTCCTGGACTTGCATCAGAAAAGCAGGTGCACTGCTGTGAACTTGTTTCAAATGGAAAGAATGAGAAAGCATTGGTCCAGTGCGCTTAAAGTTGTGGGCCAGTTTCAAGTCTTTCCGTGCAGTTTTTGAAATAAAGTTGGCGTGGGGAATTTTGCAGAAACTTGGCAAACCTGCCCGCGAGCTCCGCTTTCAAGCGCTGCATGAAAGTAAAGACCTCACACTAAAAAATGACTCCCTCCCCACCACCACCACCACAACCCTCCTCGTCCTGTGGGATCCCAGGTTCCTGATCAGTACTATTTATATTCATATTTGTACTCCTTTAGAACACGTTCTGAGTTCAATCCGAATAACGTTTCTGTATTTTGGTACATCCGCAGTATGCATATCTCTCCAACAAAAATAGATTTTTATTTCATTCAGAACATTGTTTCCATACCTTTGAGGAGTGGTTTTAAGCTTTTTGAACACTGTGTCTCAGGCTAATATCATTAGCATGGTTTCCTACAGAAAGCATTGATCGACAGTGCCCGTAAATGATGAATGAGCTTCTAGCCTGTGTACTGCAGATGGGTTCTCTGCCATTACTTGTACATTACTTGTCTCGTAGTGAAAGAGCTGTGTGTATGTAGATTAAGCTTTCATCATGGCCTACGGCCTATATGATAATATATACACAATGCAAGCTTCATTTAATCATTAGCATCACTATAGCCTCAAGTTCTGCACACTCCATACCTTGGTTTATGAGAAGTGGAAGATATTTCCATATCCATTTCCAATAAGACTGTTTTTGTTTTATATATATTATGTGTACGTATATGAACGTGTCCGAAATTCAGTACCCTAGCAAGTAGCAAGCAAAGTGGCCCAGTTTCGTTCTATTAAAACACAGACATGGGATATTTTTGAGAATACTGAGCCTAGTTCTACATGTTTTTGCTAAATACTTTTCATTTAGAAAACCATCATCGTCACCATCTTTTTCTTTACAAGTAACTTAACGAAGGAGTTTAAAGTGTGTTTATGGAATTTATAAAGTGCATATTAGATTCTCTGCACCATGGGATGTAGTTTACTGAGTCTGACCTAGATTTTCCGTATCTAATCCTCCTAGACTTTTTATGTCGCAATTTCTTTTGGGTAATTTTTTTCCACAATTGGAATACTAATCAAATCCAATCTTACAAGGCGGTCCATGGGTTTAATCATTGTTGTATTGCATGTTGTTATTGTTAGCAAGAAAACTAAATTGATATACAAGGATGCACACGAATAATTACCGAAGGAAGCTGCAGCGCCGGTGCCGCAGACCGTACTCCAGGTGTTGGGAGATTGAGGGGGAGCCCTTTATTACAAATCAAGCTGTACACAAATCAAGCCTGGAACTTCAATAATCAAACACCATATGTGTGCTTTTTCCCCCCCACTCCCTTTCTTTCAGCTTTGTGTGGTGGTTATGTCCAGGGGAAAACTGGAACTATCCTCTCTCCTGGTTTTCCGGATTTCTACCCAAACTCTCTGAACTGCACATGGACCATTGAGGTCTCACATGGTAAAGGTAAGCCAAGAAAAAAAATGGTTTTAAGTTTAAGAATTTAAATGAATGATTATTGAAGCTGAAATCAGACCCTGTTTGTGACAATCGCACAATTCGCAGTCTCTTAGGCTTCGTTTATGCCTTGTATTAAGGTGCGTTTTCACACGGAATCAAGCAACTAATGACAATCTCAAGCGATATGTGGCTGTGCGAATTCAGCCAAATGGTGCATTAAATGTTGGAAAGTTATATTATAGATGTTGAGCAGAAATAATGATCAGACATTAACAACAAACAGATCACCAGACACATAATTGAATTTCCTGTCTCCATGCAGTCTGCTGTTAATAGTACAGGTAAAGCTTTTATTGACTAAACCAAGCACCTGACCATTTAATCAGGAAACATATATTTATATCTACTCAGCATCCACCTTCCTAAAAACCTTCCACCTTCCTCGTTCATGATTATCTAACCAGGCAATCATGTGGCAGCAGCGCAGTACATAAAGTCATGAGATACAGGTCAAGAGCTTCGTTAATGTCCACATCAACCATCAGAATGAGGGGAAAATGCGATTTTAGTAACTTCAACTGAGGCATGGTTATTGTTGCCAGATGGGCTGGTTTGAGTATTTCAGAATCCACTGATCTCCTGGGATTTTCACCCACCGCAGTCTCTAGAGTTTACACAGTATGGTGTGCAACGAAAAACATCCAGCAAGGCTTTTAGTTCTGCGAGAGGTCAGACTGGCTCCTGCTGACAGGAAGACTGCAGTAACTTTAACAGACACTCTTTATATTCACGATGAGTGGAAAAGCATCTCACAACGCGTACTGTAGCATTTAGAAACTTGAGTAGAGTGAGAGGCAAGAGCAGAAGACCACATCCACATCGCAAACAGTATTTAGAGGCTCAAGTGGGCACGGGCTCATGGATGATCCTTACCATTAAAGATTGTGTAGTAGGTATGCACGTGTATGAATTTTGATTTTGGCCCAGTTTTAAGGCTGTTTTTAGGGGCACTGGTGGCTCAGGTGGTTGAGGCTCTAGGGTGCGGATTGGAGGGTTAAGGGTTCGAGCTCCATCACTGCCAGGTCACCACTTAACTCTACATCCTTAACCCTATGCCCTAAGCCCGGTTAGTAAATGTCAGAGCGACAGGAAGGGTATCCGGCATGAAACCTATGCTAGATCTCGCTCTAATCGCAACTGCTGCAATCACAATTTGCCCTGTGCAGTGGTCGGGTGTGGATGGATATCCATCTCAGTTGGCCTCTTGCGGTCTGATTACTTAAGACGCACATTGATACAAGATGTAAACAGGGCCTTGCATAATCTTGATTATTCCTCTCCATTTTAATACCTTGTTCATCTTTAGAGGCAGTGCGATTTGTATTAGTTATTGCTGCTCTCATGCGCCTATTGACAAAAGCCAAAAGCAAGCATCTTTGGCATAGAGGAATTTAATCTCATCTGCAATTCTGCAGGGGTGCAGCTGGCTTTTCATACATTCCACCTGGAGGACTCGCATGATTACTTGCTCATCATGGAGGATGGTAGCCTCAACGAACCTGTGGCTCGACTCACAGGCTCCGTACTGCCACCTTCCATCAAAGCCGGTCTGTTTGGAAACTTCAGCGCCCAGATCCGCTTCATCTCTGACTTCTCCATGTCTTACGAGGGCTTCAACATCACTTTCTCAGGTATCTGTGCCCGAATGGACTGATTTTGTCGGATTATTGATAAGTGAAAGTTCTTGAGAGTATGCGACATATACAGTATGTTGTAGAATTAGTTTTTAATGGCTTTTTATACCTTCCAGAATATGATCTGGAGCCATGTGACGATCCCGGTGTGCCAGCCTACAGCAGGAGGGTGGGTTTCCAGTTCGGAGTGGGTGACTCGCTGGTATTCACCTGCTTCGCGGGCTACCGGCTAGAGGGTGAGAGCAAGATCACGTGTCTGGGAGGAGGCCGGCGTGTCTGGAGTGCAGCCCTGCCCAGGTGTGTGGGTAGGTAGTATTTTTATGAATTATATTCCTTCTTTTTATACACATAAAGTACCTTTACAAAGATCAATGATTTTCAATACTAATATTATGTTTAATAACATTTATTTAATAATAAATACAAATACAATACAGGCTTCAGTTCTTTATACACCAATTGAGGAAGTGTTAAATGTTACTTTCTGCAAAGCTGCAGTAGGTGGGTAAGATCAACTTGGTCAGGATTTCAATCTTGTCAGTGAATGCATCAGTGAATCTCTCATTTTTTATAACATTCGTTACATTTATTTCTAATCGAACTTGACAAATTAAGCATGGCAATGTGAAATCATTTCACATGCTCATTCTTTTTTAATGGCATTTTGGACAGAAAGTCTGAAAGTGCTGACTGAATGATCAATGGCTATTGTTCAAGGCTTTTACATGAGATTATTAGTGTACTCAATCATTTAAGAGTTCTGTGTATGTGTATGGTGTACATATGGGGATGTACAAAACCCCATGGTTGCGCCTAATTGGTGCAATGACTACAGGATTCATTAGTCTTGAATTATTGAGATTTATATGTTGGCTACATTACATTGCCGTATTGCCTGTGTGCCTCTTTAAATACTGGGAAGTAGGGGGGGAAAAAATCAATGTTGTGCTACTTTTCCCTATTTTATACAGTTCTCTTGGATAACAGATAAAAAGACTTTTTTTTTTTAAATATTCAAGTCAAACTTGTCTCCAGGACTTTTGTACTCTGGACTGTTGATTGTGCAGAAACACAGTTATAAAAAGTAAAATCGTCCTTCATTTTCACTATACAGTATAATCCCCTGCTACATTAATGCATTTATCCCAGAACTTGGATACCATCAAGGTAGAACGTTTTCTCAGTAAGACGGCGCCATCATCGATGCTGGCCTCCCAGGAACTCCTGTAATGACCCAAACATGGACATTTTTGGAGCAAGGTCAGGATTATACAGGGATGTGACACTGAGTGATCCCAGCTGAGTTCCTGTAACGTGCAAGTGGTGTTGGTGAACGATTGTGTGTGCAGTTCCCACAGACAGACGCATTTCTTCTGCAAGTTGGCGACAAGTTATCCATCGATTATCAAGGAACAAATGACTGTAGTGGGTCCTGAGCCAACTCGGCCAGGATCACCATTCATTGATGTTCAGCCTTGTTTAAAATGTTTATACCGTTGAAATGTTTCATTGCAGCTAAGAGTCACATCACTGTACTGTGCTTGAAGTCTTCTATACGTGTTCTATACGAGTTCGACACCTTCATTCATGAGAAATTTCATCACAACCACTTTGTTTGCCTTAAACACTCCTCATCAAAATATCACAAAGGAACACCAAATCAGCTGTTAGAGCAAATTCCCAAAATGAATATATTAATAAATAATTAAATATGATGAACATGTATAAATACTCTTAAAAAGTTTGAATAGTAGGTAGCCACCACAAGAATCAAGGCAACATCTGCTCATATACTACAGCCTACAAAAGCAGAATATTAACTGCAAGGAAATTTCATTCTAGTGTTGCCCTGGGCTTTTGTGACCAATACCTAACTAACACATAAAGCCCCGTGTTAATTAGCATTCCTCCGAAGTTTGAAGTTGTGATCCATCAAAGTGACAAAGGCTCATATTCCATCTGGTGAAAATAGTCAGACTGGTCTATCAACAGGAGCAGAGCAACAGCTGTCAGGGTGCTGCTGGCTTAATTATTTCAAGTGAAAACCACTTTCAGCCGTGAGAGCCACTACTTTACGGGACTACTTTAAGGGAGGTGATAGACTTTCACACTGCGAATACTGGAACATTGAGGCATTGTGTGAGAAAAGGAAAGCGATCAGTTTCTACACCCTACTGTTCCAACTTAAATTGATGTACCATAGTCTTGCACTTGTACAACCCTCCTCAACTATCATCCTCTTTCTTTCTGTTATTTCTACATGCTCTCGTGGGGTTGTGCCCAGCTGAGTGCGGCGCCTCTTCTCTAGGCAGCGAAGGAGTTCTTCTGTCCCCTAACTACCCAGCTAACTATGACAACAACCACGAGTGCATCTACCGAATCCAGACTGATAACGGCAAAGGGATCCAGCTCATGGCCAGCAGCTTCCAGCTACGTGATGGAGATTTCCTGCAGGTGTGTTTGTTCTGCTTAATGCACCACCATGCTTGTGCATAAGTCTGATGGCAGGATCCAGGAATTCGTTTTGCATAAAAAATATTTATATTGTTGTTGCATAAAAATGAATACAGTGCATAAAAGGTAAATGCATGCAATGGGAGTGGGATTCAACAATATTGCAGGAATATTTATTAACATGAGAGAGAATACAAGATTTCAGTAAATGCTTCATTGTGGTCAGGGTCACGGTTTACCTTAACTTTACGGGTTTTTTTTTTATTCCCTCTTTCACACACACACACACACACCTTTGCTAAAAGGTAACTAGAATATGAAGGTTAAAGAAGACATAATAGCGTTTAAATGATTCACTAATTGAGTTTGATTTTAAAAAGCATTTGTGCCACTTTACATTTTCATCAGCCGTCTGTGCAGAAGTTTCACCACTGGGTATCTATCTGCCGCACAACTAACATGAAGGAGCTCGTAATCCACAAGGCAGCCATACATGTGACTAAGTGAAGACATTAACTATTCATAGATTCATTTAAGATACAGCGCTCAAGGCACATATAACTTCCGAAGAGAAAGGAGGTCCCAGAAGAGCACTACGGTCACTAATTAAGCCGCGGTGTAAGCATATAAGCTGCAGTTTTTGTCGCATCCAGATACACTCGAACCTTTATTATAGTCTCTAGCTATTTTCGTGAATCCCAGAAACTATTTCCGTGAAGACATTATAGCCTTATTATCTCTGTTCCCGTTGCATTTGATACAACACTTATCATTGTGACAAACCCCATTTTGTTCAAATGATTCTTCGGTTAATTTGGGTTGCATGAATAACTCTGAAAGTGTTTTTGCTGATTGGATGAGAAGATCTGCACTAGAAATATCTTTCCACACAACCAGGGAATTGAGTTCCTACACATTTTCGTTGCTCACTTGACGGATACCATGCTCAAGTCACATGATATAGTCCGTTAAGGGTTAAAACCATGTCTTCCCCTTGCAGAAAATGGAGGGAAAAAAATGCGGCTTGACGTTGATTTATGACCTTTAATATTTCCTGCCATGCTGCTGTTGTCTTCTCCCATATGGAGCCTACTGTCGCAATATGCTTGTAATATGCAAAAGCAATCACGGAAGTCAACACACACATTCCAAAATTCTAACATTTTCTTTAGGGCACTTTTGTAAAAATGAAAAAACAAAACAAAAAAAGTCGATCCAGTGTGTCCATGCTTCTCACGTTTTTCTCTTTGTTTGTAGATTTACGATGGTCAAGACAGTTCATCAAGACTGCTGGGCAATTTCACACGGAGTGAAATGGCCAACATCATTGTCAACAGTACCTCCAACCATCTGTGGGTCGAGTTCAATAGTAACGGGACGGGAACCAGCAAAGGCTTCAAACTGATATACACTAGTGAGTCAATTCCTATTACTGTAGCTGTGTTTACCAGCAGGCACTTGTTTAGAAACTGCAGGAGGTTAAACACATTTTCTAAAGACTTTAGGCCTTTTTGTTAAATATGATGCAAGATTTACTTATTATACTGTTGAGAGACTGTGAAATGAATTGTTAGTTCATTATCTGACCATTTACAGTTACAAACAACTTATGTTTCTGGAAAAAGACCATCCAAAGGCAAAAAAGAAGAAAAATCTTACTGGCTTGTATACACACTGGAGACATATAGATGTTTAATAAAAGTCTGTTCTCCATAGGGTTGTATGCAATCATTTTGAGGTGAAAAGAAATAAACACATCTCTGCAGCAAATCCTATAATGCAAATATTAGTTCACAGAGATGAAGTAAAAAGGAAAATAGAACAAAAGAAATAATTGAAGCATGTGCAAAAGTATGGACGGTGTACTATTTCGGTGCTTAGTAACAACCCATTTGGGAAATATCACACATGCAAGCACTTACTGTAATGTAGGAGTCTTTCAGTTCTTGTTCAATGAATTTTCTTCTTCCAGAAGAATTCCAGAATGCTTTTAGATCAGAAATATTCTTGGGCTGTCTTCCATGCACAGCATGTTTAAGAATATTTTGATGTTAATATTGGGCACTGTGACGGCCATTCAAAAAAAATGATTGAAGTGCATTTTATGAAGTAGTTCACCGTAGATATTTAAGGCATGTTTGGGAACTTGTTTTAGCTTCTCGTAACTGTTACATTTGCTTCCAGTATTTACTCTTCTAACCTACAGTACCTGCGTAGTAAAATCCAAAGCATTACTTTTGTGTTTCCTTCTGCCGACTCTTCCATGCAGACCGTGTTTGCCTGTACTGCTGCACTGTGCACTTTCATTCCTGTGCCTGCCAAGCATTTCTGCAGGAAATGAGTACATTTGTTTAGTTTTTTTTTTTTTTTTTTTTGCTTTGCCTTTTGGCTCCGCATATGAGCAGTTCTGTTTAAGCCATCCATCCAGATCTTGCTTTGAATTCCATAGTATGGAATCTTAATGACATTCTGGACCATGGAACTAGAAGTGCTTTGACATCTTTTTATAGCCATCTTCTGCTGTAAGCATGATTTAGCTTCAGATTTTCAGATCCTCAGCCAACTGCCGAGAGAAGCCCGGATTTTTTTTAAATAGAAGAAAGGATTGTTTTTGCTGTGACGATTCTTCACCTGGCTAACAAGATCTAATAGATTGGTAGTTTTTGGCATTATGGGCTAATTAAGTTCTGAAACTAGAAGAGTGAAATTTTGCACATAAGAAACTATTAAAAACATAATAAATGACATTTGAATAACAATAAAATAAACTGAAAACCAAAAGCATTGTAGCATTATACGTGTACTTTGCATAAAAGTAATATTATTTAAAAATAATTACGCTAATAAAGAAGTGATAGTGATGAAATAACCATTTCTCTATACTGTATGTCCAGTGTCCCCATGAAGCAGTGGAATAGATGAACACATGCTCCGTTCCAGGTCGTCCGTTTTTACGAGACCCATGGAAGTGCTTTGGCATGCAGTTAGAACATGGGAGATAAAATGCGTTCCACATCTACAGGGCAAATGAACAGATAAAAGATGATCTTTCACTCGAGCATATGTTGTACCTATATTAATTCAAAATGGCCTGCTTGGGGCTGCAAAGGCAACTGTGGTGGGCAGGTGCTCTTTTTATTGAACAACCTTTATGTCATTATTAAGCAAAAATCAGTCTCTTCCTACTTTGGATTGATTCTGAAATTGCTTCTTTTTTTTTTTTCTTTCTCCATTGTCTTTTTTTTTGGGACACTTTGGTTCACTTACATGGTGGAAATGGGGGGGAAGCTACATTTCTAATCTGATTCCCAGGTCCCACTGTTTAAATGGCATTTAAATAAAATATTTTATATTATATGAGTCAAAAGTATACAGATCAGTAACCCTATTAGGGGAAATTCAGGGTCCTTTCAGACTAGGAACATATGCATGAATCCGAGTACAGTCAGGTACTGCCCATCTCTTCAGTTTAATTCAGTTTCATTTATATAGTGCTTTTAATAATGTACATTTAAAATGAGAAATAATCTCTGGATTTGTAAAGTAAAACACTTGAAATGTCTAAACGTTTATAGATTTATCAGATCGTCCCTAATGAGCCGGAGGTGATGGTGGCAAGGAAATCTCCATGAGGCAGAAACCTTAAGTTAAACTTGAGTCAGAAAGGGGACCCATCATTAGGATGATACCAGACACTGTGACTATAAATAAATTCCTTCTATACCTGTGTAGTATAATGTAAAAAAGGGAGGTGTATATCAGGAAAAGTTTGTGTGCCAATCTTCTGGACTGCAGAAGAAAAGTAAAAAACTAAAAAAAAAAAAAAAAGTAAAAAAGCCATTGGGCATGTTGTGCCGTGTAAAAATCGGGTACTAAAATTGAAGCGGTGTCACCGAAGAAAGGTAGTAAAAAGAACCATAGCAGTACTGAAATTAAAGTACTTTGCAATAAACAAAGTAAATGTGATTTTCCAGCGGGTGACCACTAGTGTTACAGGTAAATAAAACACAGCAATGACAAAAGGTATGTGATGTCAGCTGAGCAATGTAACTTTAAAGACATAAAAACAAAAGTGGAGTGAAGGCCCAACGTCCATCACCTATTTTATTTTTAATATATATATTTTTTTATTTTAAAGAACAATTGAACCAGATAGTTGTTTTCATAATTATGTGTTTGAGTGCTCGTAGCACTCTGAAATGGCTCAGCATCCGTGCATCCGCCTCATAAAATCTGTGCGATCGCTAAAAATGCGCTCTCTGTGAAAGCCATGGATGGCCAGAGCATCTAAAAGCAATCTGTAAGCTATTTAGAAGCAGAATGCACGCAAGCACCCAAGGGGTATTACAGTGTTAATTGGGCTGAATTGACCAATAGTATTTCTTTAGCCCACAAATTAAATGATCCAGTCATTGTAATTCCTCTAAAAACATACAATAATCTAAATTTGATTACATGATGCGTTTTTTTTTTTACGTTTCTTAATTTTAAAACTATGGTTTTGTGCATCAGACATCTTGACAGCTCAATAAAAGTTTCTCCTACCTAAGAGAAGAGCAAAACTAAGAAACAAAACACAATGAATCCCAGAATTATATGGGTACGAACAAAAGGAGAAAAACGTGTGGATATGAACAAAAATAAGAGAATATTTGTTTTTATATCACTTCTTACATGAGGCCAATTGTCTCCAAAATATCTATAATATTAGCCATTGTTCTAAGTTTTACTTTATTGCACTCTTCTTTTATTTGTGTTTATTGGTGGATCACAAACCAACTAGTTGCTGCCACCTACTGCACCTAATCATACCACCTAATCATACTTGAACACAATAAAAAAAGTCGTTTTTAGTGTGAAACCTGAGAGAGAGTGAAAGGAGCTATTGGTTAAACACATGAAATATTATCACCAAGTATGGAACTGTGAACTGAGTGAGCAGAGAAGTTCATTATTCCACACACATCTCATCTTAACTGGTAGTGAGCTTGGTAACACTTTACATTAAGGCTAGCTTAAGATTTATTTAATACTTTAATACTTTAGTTAACAGACCCCCCGTAATATAACTTATAGTTTATGCTATTACTGTCGATCTGCAGTTATTGGGTTTATGTTTTGTGAAA
>JAQMYL010000038.1:28525326-28544638 GCA_030014365.1 Clarias pachynema
GATTCAGCAAAAAAATCGACCCGCCCCCAGCCTTGGATTGAGTCTAATAACCGTTCTCGCGCCCCCCCCCCCCACCCCCGTGTTCTGTCTCCTGTGCCAGGCTTTGACCTTGTGAAATGTGAAGAGCCAGGCACTCCAAACTACGGCTACAAGATCCAGGACGACGGCCATTTTGCCAACACGTTTGTCCTGTACAGCTGTAATCCTGGTTACACGCTGCACGGCAGCAGCACACTGACTTGCCTGAGCGGAGACAGACGTGTTTGGGACAAACCACTGCCGTCGTGCATCGGTGAGATCACTGCAGCATCTCATCACATATGGGAAAAACAACCTGGTGGAGCTCTGACAAGCATGACGAGTTTGTTTCCTTTACATTTTACATGAAGGAATTTCTAACAAGCAGTGACTTGAATTCTACTACTAACCATACCTGATAACTGTTGTCTCATAAAGATTTTAATGAATTGTGACCATGTAGCAAGCGGATCTCAGGCATATTTATAGTTCTCTTCATTGCAATTTCATTTTAGTGAAGTCATAAAAAAAGACTCTTACTGCTGTACCTTACCTCAATGATGCGTTTAAGGTGGTAAACTGTTATATAAGTCGTACTGTATATTGTATAATCATATTTATCCTTTTATTTTTAACAACAGATTTATCCTGGTCAAGGTTGCTGTAATTCCAGAGCCAGGGAACTATTTGTTGGAGAATCTAATACATCCTAAAATGTACCCACAGACCAGTAATGGAAGGCTAAGGCAGTAAATCCCTCCTTTTGCCCCAAACACAGTATAACGTTTCATCTGTTTTCTTTTCCTGCAAACTGGAGTCATGACTATTTTGCAAACATCCCACATTTTCCACAAGTCCAAGATATGTATATATATATATTTTTTTTAAACTTCCAAAATCTGCTTCAACACCGACCGGACACTCTAAGACAGTATTATAATACTATACATCTAAGGGAGGTTTACAATTTGTGGCAGACAGGGTAGAAACACAAGGCAGAATCTAAAATGCATAGACCTCTATAATATTTAGAGGCAAATCAAAGAGGAAATTTAAAGGTCCCATATTTTTCAATTTCTTTAAAAGTTACCCCAGGTCTCAGAGCATCTCCAAAGTGTGTATGTCAGTGCTCCTTTTGAAATACCCTTCAGATGCAAATGCATTTTGTCATACCTCAAACTGACTCTGCTTCACTCCTCTTAAGACCATACTGTACATACCATTTCAGTGTCTGTGTAAATGAGCTACTGCCTAACCCTGCCCGAACAGAGAACAGCAGAGATGAGGAACAGTGGGGCGGAGGGGGGTTCTTCTGTGAAGTCACGTTGTGGGGAGGAAAAAAAAACATAATTGGCTTATTTAAGCCCTGGCTGATAGGAAAAAAAATGAAAAAGGGCGCATTATCTGTTTGTACATGCACACACTGGAGACCCCCCTGAATGTCTAAAAATGACCAAAATAAAATATAGTTGCAAGCAACAATGAGCAGGCCCAAGCACCTGTATCATCGCCACCCAGGCGTACCAGAACAACAGTGGGCACAGTGGCCACATGCATTTAAAGGGGTGCGGTTCAATGAGATCTAAATGTATACCAGGTTTTACATGTATACATGCAAGTGTGTATGGGCTATGCAGCAAAATCTTGTGTGATGGCCCTATGTCACGCCCAGGGCCCAACAACTCAGGTGTCCTACTGATGTCATGTGACTTGGACCCTAATAATAATAATCCTTTGAAGTACAAGAAGGCCCTTCCCACACTATGACATCAGCACTATTATAGAGTTGAGTAATAGCCTTGACTGGGCCAATGTGATCTCAAGAAATTGGTGGTGGTCTTTCAGCTGGAGTCGGCCATAGCGGACCATTTGATCAGCACACAACTTGGCACAGGTTTTATGCTGTATGCCCTTCCTGATGCAGCCCTCCCATACTTCTGGGCTTGCGACTGGCACTGGTGACCGGTTTGGGCTTTGGGTGGGAATTGAACCTGGGTCTCCACATGGTACAGTAGGTGAGAAACCTACCACTGAGCCACCACCAATGCACGGTTCAGCCGTGACGATGCCTTAAACGAAAGCGGAAAAGTGGTTAATAACTTCTTGAGTCCCATCACATTGAATGCCATCGCATTGGATGACATTACACTGAGCGACTTCTAATCTAATCATAGTGTGATGCTTTTTTCAGCATCCAGGGCTTTTGGAGGTCTTAACATAAAATTCCTTGTATTCTAAAATTATGTCATAACGGTATTGGTGGTGACACCCTTTGAATGTATATGCCCACTGTGCCCACTGTCTTTCAGGTTTTATCCTGGCGGCGATGGCAGTGGTGCTTGGGCCCGTTTCTTGCAACTATATTTTAGATTGAATTTTCAATGGGAATAAGAGGGGTGGTGTAAACCTTCGAGCCATGATTTGATCTTGATCTGATCATTTATCTCTTTCTCTCTCCCACCCGTACCATTTCATATGTAGTAAAGCAACAAACCAATCATATATGAGACTTGTAACCAATCATAAAACAGAGGACAGGATTTATAGTATGAGAACAGATAGGATCTAACCACAAACTAAGAAAAAAGTTCTTCGGTTATATTTTAAGCAGGAACACTTCACGCAGGTCAAAAAAGTTCTGCTTTCTGCATTTTAAATCCTAATCTTTTAGCATTAGCATCCTTGTAAACAGTTAAGTTGGATTCCACAATTGGGATGATTTCATTTGGCTCGAACAATTATTGTCCATGTAAACATACACCATAACCTCAGCAATAACCTTATGACCACATGCCAAATATTGAGTGGGTCCCCCTTCTGCAACCAAAATAGCGATGCACTATGCGCGTGTGTATTCTGACACCTTTTTATGAGAACCAACATTAACTTTTTCGGCAATTTGAGCCACTGCAGACCAAGGATATCTTACCAGAGCTGCAGTTTTGGAGTTCACATGTGAACTGGTGACATGGACAGCCAAGGCTCATTGATGCACGTTGGGAGCCAAGCCTAGCCTGTGTAGTCCGATCCAATAGAAGAGCCACTGTACCTCAAATTTCTGAAAAGATTGATGCTGTTTACCATAAAAAGGTTTTAGAACACACGGTGCATTACTGTGTTTTGGTTGTAGAAGGGGAACCTACTCAAAATTAGGTAGGTGGTCATGATGTTATGGCTGATCGCTGCAGCTACAGAAAGGCAAGACTTGTTGAGTAAAGTGATCCAAAAGTGACTGTTAAAAGTTGAATGTTAAGCATGGATGGCATGCTGGCATGGATGGGAGATGTCCCGAGACTTGTTTAGACCATTCTATGAACCAGTGTAATCATGTTCTCTCTATAAGACAGTATAGTATTGTAATGTCTTCCTTTTACAAATATTCAGTGAGACTGATATCTTCATTGTGTTATTTTCAGGGAGTTTTTCCTGCCTTCTGTTGCCTCTACCTAACTCGTTAGGAATCTAAATCTACAGTACGTCCAGATTGATGTTTCACTGCTTTGTGGTGATGTCTATCGCTAGTGCTGTAGAAATAAAACTGAATTTATTTTGCTCTTTCACTCTGTTGCTTTTAGAAGCCTGTTTGTCAGTCACAAACCCATCAGCATTTGGAAAGTGCCACTTTTAGAGAAAATCAATTTAAAAGACAGAATTCATCAGAAAATATTGATATAGATTATTAGATTTATTTCAGTTCTCTGATTTTGGTAACATTTAAAAATGTAAAGAGAGAGGATTTCTACAAGTGCTACTTTAAACCAGCCTAGCAGTCTTCGAACAAGTGAAGAGAGACGCATGGCGCTGTTCCACATTGCCCTAATCCTAGTTCCCTAATTAAAATGGCTTGAATGAGATATACTGCAGGTGCTTGGCGTGGAAAATGGATGGTACTGCCCAGAGCGTTCATTGTATTCCTTTGTTTGAATTAGTCAGCACAGTATGGCCAGTTCTCTTCCTTTCTCCTTCCCCTTCCCTTCAAGAAGAGGTTGTAAAGTACACTTTGAAGGAAAATAAGGATTTCTTTTTTTTTTTACAGCTTCCTTGGATAGTTCAAGGCTTTTTAGCTCCATAAAAAACACACTCCTGATGTAAATTCCTACATAGCCTCTAAGTGTTTCCCAAGATGGAGAAATTACAGGGTGTTAGAAAGAACCATTTACATGTAATGTGTTATTAGGATCAGCAAACACATCATCAAAGCACATTAATTCAATCTAGATATCCAGATAATTATATTGTGATCTAGTCATTTGCTCTGTTCAAGAATGGTTAATATCAGTGATTTGTAGTCGTAGTCTCGGCTTTGAAACCTACATATGATTGTGTTTTAATTGGTTCGCTGCTTCGATTCAAGTCAGCAAGTAAATTCTCAATGCTTCACAAGGATTGCAAGTGTTTTAAGAGGAGATATAAAACAGCAACACTGAACATTGGGGTTCAGCGGACAGGGATTAGTGGATTAGCAACTAATAGTTTGTCCTGTGGAATCTGGGGGGAAAAAAAAGCTAATTTGTGGATTTTCTTTTGCTTTCTCTTTCCTAGCGGAGTGTGGAGGGCACATCAGCGGTGCCACATCTGGTCGCATCCTGTCTCCTGGCTACCCTGCGCCATATGACAACAACCTTCATTGCACCTGGTCCATTGAGGCTGATACAGGGAAGACTATCAGGTAAAACACTTCACATCCGTGAGTCATGAATGACTCTGTTGCAAGCAGGTAGTATAGGTTTTTTTTTTTTTTTTTTTTTTTTTTTTACAGCACCCCTGTTAATTCCCATGTAATTCCCACGCAACTCATAACATGGCATGGTGATTGCATTGGCACCCTGCTAAGAGGCCTATTGCCGACTGGCATCTGTTCTTTCGAGTCTATTATCGTAAGAGTCAGGGGAAAAAAACACAGAACACTGAACACAAGCAAAGATAATCCAATTAGACGTCTGAAAAAGGGCAGAACATTGATTCAATTTAAGAGAAGCAATTGTAGTAAAGTGGTGATTTGACAACAGTGTTGCGAATGCTCCATCCGTATTCAACTTAGGAATCTTACCTCTGAGGTGATGGTGTAAAACAGCCCCCTCTGAATGTCATCACGTGACGGCAAGGAAAGTACAAAGAAGTCCACCCACACCCCCCTGAGGAACAGTTAGCGTTAGCTGTGACTAGTGCTGATGAATGGTTTCTTGGCTGTGTTTTCATTCCGCCAACATTACGTTAGTTGATGTGAGAATAAACCCTGGCAATTTCCGATCTAAATAATCAGAGCTGCGATTTGCAGAATGAAACTGGATAGCCGAGGGATAGTCGGATGGTGGTATGTGAGCTCATGAAGGTTTTTTTTTGTTTGTTTTTTTCTTTTTTTTTCCCTCCAAGTTGGAGAGCAGGCACTACTGTGTATACTTTCGAAGTTAAGTTGAGCTAATCCTATAACCTGAGGCACAGAACATATTTAAAATTATTTCTTTTTCTATAATACAATGAAAAATTGTCTGTGAAGTCGACTTGCAAGTGTAATCTTACAGTGCTGACTTTAAGAAGTTGTTAAAGAGAGTTTTTTTTTTTTCCAAATATGTCTTAAATAAATATTTTTTAAAAGTCACCTACAGTATGGTATCTAGTGATGGGAAGTTTGAATCATTTTACTGACTTGGTTCTTTAAATCTCGTTTATCAATATAAACAAATCTTTTTTTTTTGAGTCATTTAGTTCATTTTGTTCTTTTGATCAGAAATACAAGGTTACATTTTTAATAAACAGACTGCCAACATGTCTACATACACAAATTTTCTCCAGTAATTAAAATATTACAATGCAGCTAAGGACATATTATGATAAACAGAATGAGTAGCTCACCTCTCATATCTTCTGGTCCGAGTCGTTCATTCTTTTGAATCTATTGCACCGCATAGCGTCTATGGGAGTCATGTGACAAAAGAACAAACGACTTGGAGTAGAAGACTCATGAGAAGAACCGCTCAATTCTGTTTCCTGTGTACTGCGCTGCATAGCGTCTATAGGAGTCACGTGACAAAAGAACGAACAATTCGAACCAAAATTTCTTTTCAAAATTACTCATTTCTGTTTCCTGTACATAACCTACGGAGGTTTTGCTATGCTTTGCGGATGCGCGCCACCCAGTAGAAAATGAATGAATCACTCTCTGAGACTACTCGCTCTTCTGATTCACGTTAAAGACTCATTCAAAAAAAAATTATCGTTCATGAACGACCCATCACTGGTATAATCACCATAGTTTTTGGTCATTATAGGTTTTCCTGTTTGTCCCATGAGTACAATGTAAGTAATTGGGGCCAAATTCCGCAATGCTCATCATGTGCAAAAATACATCCCAAAATTGAGACTCAAAATGAAGTTTTGGCACTCCTAGTTCAGGTTAGCCATACAGTTAATTTCGGTAAGATAAAAGAGTTAAATTTGTATTATATACACTGTAACTTTGAAAGATACCAAATCAGTTTAGCTCAGTGGGAATGCAGAAACTCCATTAGAGTCTCAGCTGAACTTTGCAATGCATTTTTTAACGGTTAAAGAATTTGGCCCTGATTTCTTACATTGTACTTGCGACACAGGTGACAAACTTTACTGTTAGTGTGCATAGCATCTTATTTAATAATAGAAGTTACAAAAAAAATAAAGGGAAAAAATGATGGAAGAAGAAGCTATATTTAGTGTTACTAGTCTGCTAATCATATCACCTGCCTGCAAAGCATAGGCGACACATAGGGTTCACCATCTGCTGTCTCGCATCGGCGGCAGTGTCTATCATATCACACTTTTATTCTTTCTTTTCTTTTTTTCAGCACATCTATGCTTCTTGAACCATTTATTTTTATGTGGGATTTGGTCAAACCTTTGCAGAATCTTTAAAAGAAAGCATGGATGTGCACTAGGAACAGTAATAATTCTGTTACTTGTATTCAACTGGTCTTCTTCAGGCTGATCAGGCGCTTGTGTGTTTGATGTGTGCAGCCTCCACTTCATCGTCTTTGACACGGAAGTCGACCACGACATCCTGAAAGTGTGGGACGGCCCGGCAGAAAACGGTATCCTGCTGAAAGAGTGGAGCGGCTCGCTCTTACCCGAGGATACGCACAGCACCTTCAACATCCTCACGCTCCAGTTCGACAGTGACTACTTCATCAGCAAATCTGGTTTCTCCATCCAGTTCTCTAGTGAGCAACTCCTACTCTATCTGAGCTCCATTCTCATGCTTTCTCTCCCCAGTTCCATCACTCTCGTGGTCCGAATGATCCGATATTCTCTCTGTAGTTTGCTCGCGCTCGCTTTAGAGCAAACACCGTGCAAGAAATATGACATAGCTGGAGAGATGGGGAGGTGGGAGGTTTGCTTCTCTTTAGAATTGCAGCAGAGATCATATGAACGCTGTCTTGTGAGGCTGAAAGCATGGCATATTTAGAGAGGAGAGAGGCTCTCTTGCCATGAATACGAAACTTTATTTCTGTCTGCCACTCTTGTTCTTCTCGGTCTCTATAGTACACCGCACTGATTTTAAAATAATCCAAGATTTATCTTTATTACTTCAGCTACAACAGCCACCACCTGCAACGACCCAGGCATCCCACAAAACGGCACTCGCTATGGAGACAGCAGAGAGCCAGGAGATACAATTTCCTTTCAGTGTGATCCAGGCTATCAGGTTCAGGGAGTGTCTGAGATTACCTGCGTTCAGCTCAACAACCGCTTCTTCTGGCAGCCCGACCCCCCGACATGCATAGGTAAGTTCAGTGAATGTTTTCCATTATCGCCATTTTCTCTCTGACTTTTTCCTCTCTGAATACAGTATTGCTGAATTGGTTGGCCTTTTGATGTCACGAATTGTTTTCCTTTGCATCTGGACAGCTTTGTAGGATTTTTAAAACAGATGTATTATCCACCGTGTGCACAGCTTCGGCACAGAGCCATGCTGCTGTTCTTCTTTACACTAATTCCTTGGTGCTCTTGCTTAGGTTCAGGACTATTTTGGAGGATACTGTTGAGAAGATACATGCAGCACTCCATTTTCTGGAATTCTCAGTTTAAACCAATGCAGTTGCCATGTTTCTGCTTTGAAATGTCTGACTTCTTGTGAGCATAGTTCTCCCCAGACAGTCAAGGACAGTCATTTCTCAGAAATTTTAACACTTGTCATTAAGGTTGTTTTGGTCAATAGTGACTCACAGCCTGGATTGCTTAGGTGATGCGTCGTTTATTACTTTCAAGATCTTAAAGTGACATTTACATATCCTTTCAGATAATTGTCTCAAGAATCATTAACACCTCTTGATAAGTCACAGCACCTGGTTTTATTGATCGTTGCCCTTTTTATTATTTTTCTTGAGATTTCTTCACCTGTTTCTCAGTGTTATTATCCGCTGCATAATGAACCTAGAGCAATCAGTGCTTAATCAATTCTACAAACATTGCTCACCTTTTTTTTTCTGTGCATGGGTGTTTGCATGCCTACGTACGTGCATGCATGCACGTACGTTCATGTGCTCGCTTGAAGTCTCACATTAAAACTTTACCTTTTTTGCTCTCCTTGTTGTGATAGCTACCTGTGGAGGCAATGTGACAGGACCTGCTGGAGTAATTCTATCACCAAACTATCCTCAGCCCTACCCGCCAGGAAAGGAGTGTGACTGGCGAATAAACGTCAACCCAGACTTTGTCATTGCTCTAATTTTCAAAAGGTAATGCACTCATTCGCGGCTGGACGCCGGTAAGTCTGAGGCCAGCAGATGGACATAGGGCACGCTGCTGTTTTCTTGTGTGTAATGGCATCCATTAATGCCTGGTGCAATAAAATCAAGGCAAGGATTCTTGTTGTGCATCATGACATTTGTTATGACATATCACAATCAGACATTATATTAATAAAACAGGCAGTTAATACAAGAATGTGTCTGTTGGGTAAAAAGGAAAGGAATAAAATCTGCCTCCAAAAAGTTTAGTCCAGCAGTTTAAGATTTCAGTTAAATATATATTGACAGAATATCGATGAAAAAACACCTGACAGTTGTTTCTGATCATGGTCTTAACAGAAAACATATAAACGTATGACAGTGGTGTTCATCATTCGTCATCATTCAGGTCTCTGTTTCTCATTGTGCAGCTTCAACATGGAACCCAGCTATGACTTTCTGCACATCTATGAGGGCGACGACTCCAACGGTCGCCTGATAAGCAGTCTTCAGGGAAACCAGGCTCCCGAACGCATCGAAAGCAGCGGGAACAGTCTTTTCTTGGCATTCCGTAGTGACGCTTCACTTGGAATGTCTGGCTTTGCCATTGAATACAAAGGTATGTACTATACTGTACGTACAAATTGCTATACAGTACATGGTTATTATTATAGCTCACCTTGGATAAAACTGGTCAAGGTGTGATCAGGCTAACATTTGCTACATGGTCAAAATTGTGTCGACACCTGTCTTTTACACCTATATCTGGGCCTCCCTCCTAATTTTGCCGCAAAGATGAAGCACATTATTGTTTATAATGCCTATCAGTATTCGTAGCGACGATCGAACCTGTTAATCTGCCAACGGTTGTGCAGTGCAATGTGAGTAAAACTGGTCCCTTTGTCACTGTCGATCTGGTGTTTGAAACCTTATGCCTTAACGTGGTTTGTTTGCATATACCTCTAGATGAATAATGAATACTGTCAAATAATAAACAATCCAATATTTGTTCTGTACAGCTCCACGTTATTGACAGTATTGTCATGTGCAGTGTAGGGTATAACATTTTGTGGCTACGCAAGACTTCACCCATGCTATTGTAACTGCCTCTTCTATTTAGTTTTGCAATCATTATGGAAAGAGTACAAAGGGAGAAGGCGTGGAGTTTATAGGACGCCTTTAAAGCCCAAGCCTGATTGCATTTTATATACACATGAAATAATATTTGCAATTTTATGTTTGTCCTGTGATTTACATCACACTGAAGTGAAACCGTCATGCATCTGTTAAGTAGCATAGTACAGTAAGTGTTTGACAGAATAACAGCCATTTTGTCATTAGCAGGAATGCTGTTAAGTGGTTTCAAAACGGTGTATTAAGCCAAATATTATAAATCCATTTTCTAATATTATTAACCTTTCTACTTGAATACCTAGTAATTTTCCTCAGGGGCAAATTGTGTTTCGTTTAAAGGATGTATTTAACAAATGTCAAGGCAATTCAATGTAGACAGCACACTGTGTATTTTTAATTTAGACAAACTGTGTCCACCCTTTGAAATAATTATGGTTATTTTATAAGATAGAATTACATAACATTGGCACTCATTCCTTCAACAAAAATATGTGGAAGATTGAAACCTGGCCTGTTTTAGATTCAAAATCTTCTTAAGGCCGTCACGTAAAAAAAAATATCATACTAGGAGCACTGCATGTCCTCTGACAGAAACATTTAAACAAGAATCGAACAATTTGAATGGTCTTTTCAAATTAAACAAGTGAAGTACATTTCTGATGATTATTCCAATTTCAAACATAGGTGACAGTCATTCTATGAAATTAAGAGCCCTGGCTCACTGTGGCCTCAACAAGCCTGTCCAGACTCGGTCTCCCATCCCAGGGAATGAACTGCAATCAACCCTATAAAAGACAGGGTAGAAGAGAGGAGACTCTGAGGAGGCAAGGAGAATATTGTTGGAGTGATGCATTCATTTTTGTCCCCTCAGACACCCAAAATCCATGTGTCAGGGAGTAAGGTTGATGGAATTGGACTCATTCTCTTGTGGAGCCAGATGTCAACAAACTCCAGCATTAGCTGCTCAACCAGCTTCTCTGGTTCCTTTGTGTCCAGCCTTAGGCTCTGCCTGCAGGCTTTAAGGAACCAAATGAAGACAAATGGATGGTCCCCATTCTCTACAGTCAGTTCCTTGGTGCACAGGCTCTTGCACCAACATGGTTCTCTTGACTGCAGGGTATCCTACCTGGGCAGGCCAATGATGGACTTCACAGGCCTTGTGTCCCATGTAGGCACCTCATCAAACCACCTTTTTTGAAGGAAGTAATGTGACCCCAGAGAGATAACATGCGTGATGCTGTGCTACACTGCAGTGCTATGTCCAGCTGATGAGGTTGCTCATATTGCTTGTGTGTTAGAGAGTGGTTCCTGAAATGCTAAATTCTCACTTGGCATCTCAGCATGGGCTGTCAGAACAACAGACCCAAGTGACTTGGATAGTGTTGGCGAGTCTCTGTCTATTTAGAGAGCAGAATCTGTACAAGCCTGGGCATGTGCACTGGGACTAAAGTTTGTATCAATGTGACCTTGTCATCAGGAGTTACTAATCTGATGTCATTTCTACACATTGAGTGATTGTTGGCTCTAAAGCATCTTGTTGGCTGACTTTCAATGGCTCTCTTTATAGGTTTCCAAAGAGATGTGGGGTTGCTGTATAAGCCTACACAATAAGGGGTATTTAGACTCCTATTAGAGCTCTAAGGGGAATCTTGGTCCTTGTTTAAGATTTGAGTGAGACAGGCAATAAAGCAAATAATTTGGGTGCAAAAACCTAAACCTTTAACAGCTAGTCTGAAGTGTGACCCTGGCACCCAGTGTTGATTTGCACATCAGACAAAGGGACGATCTTTGCAGTTTGGCATAAAATGTTGTGAGCATTTGGTGTCCAGCTGTACTCAGGACATCTACAGTATATTCTTAAAGGGGTTGCTAAAGCTAGTTTAGAGTAAAAGTGGCAGCTGAGGCTAGTGTAATATGTGGTGGCTTAACTGCTAGGTTATTTTCAGTCATCAGAAATCTCTTTTCAAAATCTTTGTGATATGTAGACATACATTCTTGTGGCCATCTAATAAGGAAGAAGAAGGATTGCTGAGCGTTGAGCTTTAAAAAAAAAAAAATCTGTTGAAAAATATGAGCCTCAGAATCATATAGTCTCAGCCCCCAAATCTAGCTGAATTACTACGTCCACCATAAAGCATAAAGTTTTTCACAGATGCTAACTCACATTGATATCTTGGAGATGGGCATTTGTGACTACAGGGCTTAGGCCAACAAAAAAAACCACACATGTAGTCAGAGGAGGTAATCGGGATGATCATTGAGGTTGTCAATGCCAAAGCAGGAAATACCTAAAGTACCCTCTAAAATGATTGGAATGGAAAAACCAAATGTTCTGGAAACAAAATGTGTAGGAAGAAAAAGGATCTGTTTATGATGATAAACATACACGCTCATCGATCAAGCGCAGTGGCAGGTAGTGTTAGTCTTGGAATTGTCAGGCTGCTTCTCGACCGGGTTTGCTAATCTTTACTAATGATGTAACTCACGGTTGTAGAAAAATTAATTTAGAAATCTAAAAAAACATTGTCCGACAATTCACAGAGAATGCAAACTAATTTCGTGGAATTTCATCATCAGGTAAGAGAATAACCCAAACAGCTAGCCAATTCAATTTAATTAAATTCAGTTTAATGCTTTTTACAGTTGTTATTGTCGCAAAGCAGCTTTACACAGTCAAAATTATGAAAATTTGTATGAAATGTGAAAAATGTGCTTGAATCCAAATGATCGGATTGTCAACTAGCCTGAAGAGAAGAAAGTAGCTGTGGGACAAGCCTGGGAAAAAATCCTAAAATAAGAGTGCAACAATCTGATGTAAGCCGGGTTCTGGCTAGTAGTTATTGCAAGTAAGACACACAGTGGGGCAAAAAAGTATTTAGTCAGCCACCAATTGTGCAAGTTCTCCCAGTTAAAAAGATAAGAGAGGCCTGTAATTTTCATCATAGGTATACCTCAACTACTGTATGAGAGACCAAATAAGAAAGAAAAAAGAAACCCAGAAAATCACATTGTAGGATCTTTAAAGAATTTATGTGCAAATTATGGTGGAAAATAAGTATTTGGTCAATAACAAAATTTCATCTCAATACTTTGTTATATACCATTTGTTGGCAATGACAGAGGTCAAATGTTTTCTGTAAGTCTTCATAAGGTTTTCACACACTGTTGCTGGTATTTTGGCCCATTCCTCCATGCAGATCTCCTCTAGAGCAGTGATGTTTTGGGGCTGTCGCTGGACAACATGGACTTTCAACAAAGATTTTCTATGGGGTTGAGATCTGGAGACTGGCTAGGCCACTCCAGGGCCAATGTACTAAACGTTCAACCCATTAATATACACAGTATTAGATATTAATCAGCCTTATGATTAAAAACACCTGCCTATTGTTCCCGTTGTGCCATCAAAACAACCCGGGTATGGAGGCCGGCCTTTAAAAGAGCTTAGATTTTTAACAGTGTGGCACGGCATGTTAACCTGCAGGAAGATTCCACTGCCATTCATTCTGGGATCTGCATAGGGAATGCCACCTCATATGCAAGCTCCGATTTAAATAGAATACTTTTTAATAATTGCTAGCAGTAACTTTTGTTCTATAGTAGTTCTTTGGTTCTTTACACTCATGACGTGGACGTCCATAACCATGTGGCCAGTTCACCGGTTTCCTTCTTTTAATAGGTACTAACCAGTGCGTACTGGGAACTCCCCACAAGACCTCCTGCTTTGGGGATGCTCTAACCCTGTTGTCTAGCCATTACAATTAAAGCTTTGTCATGATCACTCGAATTCTTATATTTGGACATTTTACCTGCTTCCAGCACATTGAGTTTGATTGTTTACATGCTGCCTAATATAACCTACCAGGTACCATTGTAATGAAATAATCAATGTAGTTCACTTCACCTGTCACTGGTTTTTAATATTAAGGCTGGTGTGTGTGTGTGTGTGTGTGTGTATGTATGTATTTGAGTATGTGTGTACATGTGTGTGTTGAAAAGCATTGTTTTCTTCACATGTCCTAGCTTGTTAAGAAGCTGAGGTCAGGATACAGGGTCACTCTGCTATACCACACTTCCTCACTCTACTGTATATAGATTTTTTCCCCTCTTTCTCATTCCTGCTTCTCTCCTTTTTATCTTCTGCTCTGTCTCCCTCAGTCCTGCCAAGATAGCTCTGGTACTTGTTCTGTTGTGGTCCTTATTTATGTAATCATTTTTGGTCTGTTGAGTAATGTCCTGAATGGAATTTTGAGGTAGAAGAAGCTTTAATTTGTGTTGTATAGCCATAGAAAAGCAGGAATGTGTTGCTCAACATTTTGACTATATTATTTTTACCTGTTGCATCTCACTGCTGGCCTTTGCAACTGAAATCTGATCCCATGTAATAAATGATTATTCATTTCTTTGCATCATGGTTTTAATTCCTGTCTTTGCAGAAAAGCCAAGGGAGGCATGCTTTGACCCCGGAAACATTATGAATGGAACACGGCTTGGAATGGATTACAAACTTGGTTCTACAGTTACGTACGAGTGCGACTCTGGCTATATGACCGTGGGTCCAGCTACTCTCACCTGCATCATTGGCAGTGACGGGAAACCAGTATGGGACAAGGCACTTCCTGTGTGTAAAGGTAAAACTGCAGTACAGACTTTAACAGGCTGATGGTATCACCAATGTCTTTCAATTGGATTTCCCCCCTAACCGGCTTGATATGCACATAGGCGTATCGTTGACAAGCTCAAAAGATTTTATTCTTTTCAGTTTTGCGCCATTTAATTCCTAGAAATCCGATGCGTGTTGTTTTGACTTTTGCCAATGTGAAGGAGCACGGCTCCACCCGGAGAAGAGGAGAGCAAGGTGCTTATCAAAGACGGTATTCATTTTCATTTGCTTGGTGTCCCGAGAGTTAATTGATTTAGCCTTTTGTTGCACACATTGTTCGTCCCTCATCCTGTGCCAATATGTGGCCGTTATTTGTTGGCTTCAGATGCAGCCACCATTAGCTTCCACAGCGGGAGACAGATGCAAGCGAAGCCCAAGGCCAAGCTCTTTTGTGCCCCTATTGACAAATGGGAGCGCTCGAGTGGTAACAAGTGACACTCACTCGGTCTCTTTCCTTCTCAGACGTTATCTCCTCATCCTTTCCTTTTCTTGCACCCCCCATCTTACTCTGTTCCCTGACACACACTTGCCTTTCTATCTCAGCTCTGACTCACTCTCTCTCTTTCTCTCTCCTGCACAGCATCCTAGTATCAAGCAATGGTTGTGTATGACAGAGCAGCCATCAGCTCAACTCCTTTTACGGCCGCACACACACACACACACACACGCACCACTATAATCCAAGGATATGACAGCAGCTTTTTCGGAGGAAATGTACTTTCTATTAGATGTTTATATCACTTCAATGCAATACTTTGAGCTTAGTGGCATACACAGTTCGTGTGTGTGTGTGTGTATAAAGAATAAGAATTCATTCATTGGAATGAACAGACCTTGTGGTTTAAGTGAATACACTGTTGAACACACTGTTGTTTTATGTGTTTTTGAGTCGTGTGCGTACTGGTGGCATCTAGTTAAGACTTGAAGTGTACATTCAGACTGAGAATCCAAGGACTTCAACAAAATGTCGAGAGAATCAGCGGGTTTTAGTTTCACATGAGCAAGCAGTCAGATATAAAGCAAAGGCACCATGTATTTACAATACATGCACAATACATTTATTCATTTTTTCATCCTTAGTAACTGTCTGGTCAGGGTGATGGTGGTTTAGATTAGGCAGCTTAAAAAGCAACTAAATTTATTAGACAATTCTTACACACAAAATTAGAAAGTTGTGCGAATGGAATTAAACCAACAGCCCAATGCACATCTCTAGTCGAGCTCGATTAAAACCCACGTTTGAAGGACCGTCAGAGCCAGAATTGTCATGCCCAGTTCACGTTTAAATCGAAATACTAATGAACACTTACACTGCATTACACACCTAATATAAACTCTTACAGCTCTCATACATGCTTGAGTTTAAACCCTTATTTTGAATCCTTTCATCAGCTACATCTAACACAGAGCAGTGTGCAATTTGTAGCCCACCTCTACCCTGTGCATCAGCAGGAAAGGGCCACCGCGGGACCACATCTGATTGGATATTTTTTGGGTGGCAGAGCATTCTCAGCCCATCAGTGACACTGACATAGTAGTTGCATGATAATAGGTGTTAGAGTGCTCTGGTTGCATCAGGTAAAGCATATGAGGTCACTGCAGGTTTTTATGCACCTGCCGTCAGTCACAGGCCGTTGCTTATGAGGCAAGATTGGGCCGGGTGTACGCTGTGCGTGCTTATTTATGGGTTAGAAAAGGCTATTATTATCCTCTTTCAGATGTACTACTAAAAAAAAAAAGTTGAGTACCTGAAGTGGGCGTGGCCTAAACTTGAAAGTGGATTCATTAAAGTTAAATATGAAACCACACAGAAATACTGGGAAAAACTTGCAGAAATAACTGAGATTTAACAGGATCCTAATTTGCACAGTTATTATTTTTGTTTGTACCGACCAGCTGTATTTTCTGTTTAATTTAGCTTGTTTGCATTTCACAAAATGATAAAATAGTAGCCTAATTGAAATCACCTCGAACAGGCAGTTGGATAAAGACATTGTGGAATCCCCTAAAGCTCAGAGCATCCTAGACAATATTTGTTTTGCTGTTATTTTCATTTTTTGATGGCTCAGGATTGTGCAATATAGAGTGACATTTTTTTTCAGCACAAAATAGGCAAAATAATAATAATAACTGAACTTTAGTTTATTTTAACCCAAACATGTCTAAGCGAAAAATGTGAAACTGGGTCACAAAGGCAAAGAAATAGCACAAATACACACAATCATGTGTTTCTGTTGTTGTTTTCGGGTGTTTCTATGGCCAAAAAAATTATAATAATAAGCTAATTTTGAGAGATCTACAATTGAAGTTGCAAAAATGCAAAAAGTTGCATTTTTGCAACTTCATTCCCATATTCTCGTTTATAAAAGTGATGATAACTTTTGTTCTACTTGACATATACAAAAAGCCAAATACACAATATGAAGTCTGAAGCCTCCCTGTTAACACACACACACCAGAATATATATATTTTATATCGTCAGCTTGCTTGTACCCTTCCACCAGTTAAGAGGTTGGACTGCTTTTAGCAGCAGTCTGCTAATGAAAACATCATAAGTGCAGTTATTTTTACCCCTTTTAATTTTTTTGAAATTTGTAAGTTCTTGTTTTAGCATCGATAGCCTTTATTACGCTAAACAATAGACCATGCAGCTGCTTGAAAGCCAAGCTGATTGCGTTTACAGACCTGTCAACTGAGCAGTGTCAGTAACTCTGTGTCCAGCTTCGTCCCCTTCATCAGTAATAAATTATTCCGCCATTGTAAAGCATACCCAGTGTTTATTCTGTCTGTAGTTCATTTCCTGCTGTTCAGTATTTTCTGAAGCGCAGCTGGCCGCTTAACAATTAACAACCAGAGTAAAAGGGCACTGGTCAGTGTATATACAATGAGTGACAGGCGGCCCATCCAAACACAAACCAGCGATCTGGAACACAACGCACTTTTTCAAACGGCCACATAAAAATACACATGCTAAGGCCATGACTGTTCTGCATATTTTTCAGGTTCTAAGTACAATACAGAAGTAAGTAAATGGTAACTTCTACAGTACTTAATACAAGCGCAAAATGCTTCCACTGCAGTTGCAAGCTGGTTTTGAAGAGAAAGAAAAAAAGTGATGAAAATGATTGGAGTTGATGAGAGACATACACTCTTTCTATATCTTTTAGACACGGAAGTTGTACTGGAGTGTAATGCCATTTGAGTGCCCTGGAATTGATTTTTTCCCATGAATTGTGAGCTGTTAGATGTATTAGAAGCACATTACAACTGTACTCATTTAGAGGTCAAACACTCCTTTCGAGTGTTCCCAATGAGAGTACTGAACACTGTGGCAGTGTGAGCTTTTCTCCACAACTCACTTCACTCTACTACTTTCCTGTCTGTTTAACCACAATTAGCTTAAATCCACTATTCCCTTTCTCGCTCTCGATTCTGTGTCCATGTGTTTTGTTCATTCTGTTTGTGTTTGAAAGGGTACAATGCTGAAAGAATGCACCGTTGTCATGGTCTATTGACTTGGAGACGGGGCACTACAAGGTTAATCATTTTACTTCCTTGTTAGATGGAGTGGTGTGTCTGGCCAAACTTGGATGAAATTCACTATGCTTTTACTGTATGTTAATCCCTCCACACTGGCAATTACTTATCAGTAGCACTGGCCTAAAAATATAGAGGTATATCTGACTAAATGACTTCTTTCAGCACCTTTTAGCAGAGGTGTGCGACCCTAAACAGTCTACCGAATACTCAACTGTTAATGACAGGTGTCAAGTTGTACTTCACCAAATATTAAAAGTTTTTAAAAAAAACAGACTCTAAAATAAGTCACTTTTTTTTGTTCTTAAAAAAAAAAACAAGAAATAAAGACCTGTTTCATCAGTCGTGAGTTTAAAAAAAAAATTTTTTATGTGTCACATTTTAATTTTTATGCCGCCTGTGAAGTACACACCCAGAATGTCAGCAAATGTTTTTGTCCATCGCTTGGTACAAGGTGTGAAAAGTGCAAATTATGTTTAATGGGGAAAAGGCCATAAGCTAGGTTAATAGGATTAATGACATAATGAAAGAGGTATTAATGCCTGATGCACCCCGTTAGTAAAATTAGTGACTTCAGCTGCAAAAACTGTTGGCGTATCCACCTCCAGTTTATATGCTAACAATATGTAAACTTAATGCTGTGCCAAAATAAACAAAAAAGTCTGCTAAAATGTCATTTGGGTTACTGTGTTAGAAAAGATGTACCAAAATTGATCACCTCAAGTGGAGCCAAAGGTGATATTTACTATTCTACAACTTTTACAACACAGTATCCAACAAGAAATCTGATTGGACGAGGGACATTCCACATGTGATGGTATAGAGCATAACAGCACTGAGATGTTTAACTATATGTATCATTTCACATCCCAGAACAATCATTAATTATACTAACTCTAGGTCGCAGCATGGATGAAAGTAGGTCTGTACAGTTCCACAGTACTGGAATTGTTCATTCTCCTGATGATTTGTCAACATACAGTAGATACTTACTGGTAAGAATTTAAAACTACTCTAACTCGTCAAACTAACTGTCGATCGCCAACTGTTGGTCGCCAAATTCGCAAGTTGCGGTTAGCGCGGAAGGATATGTGCTGGCGAAGGAAAATAACTGGGTAAATAAATAAACAAATCATAATAATAATAATAAATTGTGTTTTGGCCTCCGAGTGGCGCAGTAGGTTAAAGCGCTCGCCCTATCATCCGGAGATCGCTGGTTCGAACCCCGGGTGATGCTGTTTTCCTCTCACAGCCGGAGGC
>JAQMYL010000038.1:28544738-28559586 GCA_030014365.1 Clarias pachynema
TCCGAGTGTGTTACTCCGCCCCCAACGGTGCGTGAGCGAGCAGTTCGAAAAGATGCGGTCGGCTGACGTCACGCGGTCCGGAGGAAACACGTGATAGTCTTCGGCCCTCCCGGCTGAGTGGTAGTGGTAGCCTTAATGTGGGAGCCCCATAGTGACGGGGAGGAATTGACCACGACTAAATTAGGGGAGAAAATTGGAAACCCCCCCACAAAAAAAAAAAATTATAATAATAAAATAAAACAAAATAAATTGTGTTTGTGGAAGTGTTGTATAAAAACAATATCACACTCATTCCTATGGCCACAAAACTTTACAGAACTAAAGTTTACAGAACATTCATATTTTATTTTATTTCTAACTAGAAAGTAAAAAAGAAATGTTAAAGTGCCCCTATTATGCCATTTTAAAGGTTGCTAATATTGCTTTGAGTCTCTTAAAACAGGTTTACATGTATGCAAGGTCAAAAAACACTTTCGTTTTCTCCAAAAATTTATTTAATTTTACCCCATTTCTAAAGTATTCGTGAACGACTCGTGTGAAGCAGTTCGAAGAATCAGTCTGTCTAAACCCCTCCTTTCCGTGAGGCCTCACTGCTGTGATTGGTCAGATGGCGTGGTCCTTTATGATTAGTCTACAGCTACAGCGTGTGTCGGAAAACTAAACTCCCATTACCATAACCGAATGGAGACCCGTCAATACATAGAAAAGATGGCCTTGATTTTACCGTATCAATTCGAGCCGGAGTCTGATGATGAAACGGTTGAAGTGGCACATCGACAAGAAACTGTTTCGCAAGCACGACTGGAGCAGGACGTTTCTCAGTGGTAAGTGTCATATGTTAAGCAAGCTGTTCGCGACGTAGAATGTGGGCGGACATTATGTGCAAATATGTTACTTAGTGACGTGGATCCGTAACAGAAAAAGATTAGAATTACTAACGACTCGTTTATGCGAATGTGAGTCGACTCTTTTTTTTTAATAGACAAAAACTTCATTTATCGTGCACTGTCGGCGTCACAACTTTGCAGTTGTTAGTTTATGTTCACATACAGCTACATGACACACTGCATGAAAGATCACATTTGAAAACGCATAATAGGGGCACTTTAAATTAGAAAACGTATCTACTGTAGATGTAACTTTACAGTTTATAGGACGACAGAGGAAGGTATACAGTAGGTATTTGTAATGTGAAGAAGTAGTGAAACGACCAAATAATAAACAATTTACAATTGTGTTTTATAGGGTTAGAATTACTTAAAGCTTCTTGAAAAACTTTTTGTTCACCAATTCCATTGCTAGTGAATGTCTAGCATTGGTACATTTCACTAATTCCGTTATTCCACCTGTGTTTGCTACAGTACATAAGATTCTAATTCCAGCAGTAGCTTTGTGCACTTAAACCATTACTACACATCTTATGGGCTGTTAGTCTGTGTGGTGCATGGCAATGTGTGATACTCTATCCAGCTGTGACTTCATTATGGCTTCAACTTGTTTGCCTGGAGCATTCCATGGGTGATTGATCTGATTGGGATCTGGGGAGTTTAGAGACTGGGCCAGCAATCTTCTGAGACCTTCCGGGCCTCATGTACTGGGTGTTCTGGTGCCTTTCCAGAATGGACAACTCGATTAAATAAAATTCAATTTTATTTATATAGCGCTTTCGACGATGGTCATTGTCACTAAGCAACTTTACAGAATTAAAAGTAAACTAAGGAAATGAGTATGAAATGTGAGAAAATATGCATAAATCGAAATGATCGAAACACTTTTTCAGCGATTTGTGCGGCATTGGCTTTTCTGTGGGATTGAACTGAACAACATTAATAAACAACTGTAGACTAAAAAATTTGTAATAGGATCATGGGCACTCTAGCCAACCCCCAAGTCACATTAAAAAAAAAACAATACTGGCCACAATAGAAAGGCCCCAGAACACCCAGTGCACCACAGCCCACCATGCACAGGGCCCAGTAGGCAGAAAGCCCAAGGCTGCCGACCCGGACTCCAAACTCACCAGAACCCAAGCCATTCGAGCTCCCGCAGGATGCGCTAATGTCTGGCCCCACCCATGCAACCCAAAGCACCCTAATGATTCGCTTGCAATGTTCTGGTGCCAGACACCCCAGAACACCCCAAGGCGCCAGAGCTACTCTGGAAGCACAAAGAGAACCCCAAATCTGCATGGCTTTAATGTTGATGTTTTTACTGTTTGGCTGATCAGTGTATGCAAGTTGCGTTTAAAGTTTTAAACAACCATGTTGGAAGATGTATCCCCTGCGTGTTTCAGAGGGGTCAAATTGTTGACATGCATATCAAGCAAAGAAAACATCTACAGTAGGAGATTGTTGAAATAATATTTTATCATGAAATTCGTAATCCAATAGAACTGGATTGAGAAATGTAAACTGTCACCTTCATGGAAGAAATCCGGTTAGGAAAAAAAACATTTGGTGAAGTTGCATTATAAAAGAATGGACAGCAGAAATCATAGCTATGTTTAATAATGAAAGTAAAAGCATTTCCATACACATAAAGTGACGAGAACTCACAAGGTTAAGATTAAATAGCTCTGTGGTCATAAAAACTACTTGTTAGTGTGACTAATTAAGAAAAAAAACATAGAAAATAAAGATTGGACTTTGGATCATGTGGCCTGACGAGTCCAGATTTAGCCTATTACAGAGCGATAAATGCATCAGGGTGAGAAAGGAAGGCCATGAAACGGTGCAGGTCCCGGTGTCATAGAATTTTAGTGGAATTGGAGTGAAATAAACAGTTTGGTGCCAAGTACTTTGGATTTTCTTCCCGCACATTTGCCTGGAACATGGAAGAAAAAGCAGTACGAAAAATATTTAGATGTAGTACGGAGTCACTGTGTAAAGCATTACCCAGTGTTAGAAAGCTAGTTGAAAGAGCTAAGTGTTAGTATTTCAGAGAGACATCAGACTGAGAGTAAGGCAGCATTTTCCTGCTTTCCTTCCAATGCTTCAGAGGAGGCAGGCAGTCTCATGGCAGATATGCAGATCAGGAAGACGAGGAAGACTCTGTATGAATGTTAAGCCCGACTCTTGGGTTACGCCTAATGTTTCCAGCATTATCAGTCAGACTTGTCTGATGTTTAGTTCTTCTGTGTTTTCACTTCACAAAAAGTGCGACCTCGCATTTTTCCGTGAAACCCTCTAAAAACCGATAAACATCCTCTCTGCCGGTTTAATAAACGTGACAAGTTTAAGGCCCTTGAGCAAGACGGATGAGATCGGCTGGCTGTATCTTGGAATCATTAATGGCAGGTTAAGAAAAGAAACGTGAATGACACGAAGGCTGCTACTAGCAGATGAGGAGTCAGTGGCCGTGTGCCGTTTTATGTACTGTGATTTTCCTTGTGTTGATGCGCTGTTCACCACTTCCTTGGGCTTTTAGACAAAACTAAAGGAGTGAGATTCCTTTAAATAATGAAGGATTCTCTCACCCCCCGCCCCCCCCCCCTTGTTTCTCGCACCCAAACGGATCTTTTATCCGTTTCCATAGTAACTAAAAGACTGTCTCTGTGCCGAAGCGTGAGGAATCTTTCATGGCAGTGAACGGGCGGATGGACGTAGAGTGGTGGAACAGCGCCTTCCAGAGGCAGCACGGGCTCACGGCAGGGGACCGGCAGCACATGAAATATGAATTATACAGAATTACACTTGTATACACTTGTCTGAGTTCTGCATTTTGAAAAATGTAGCAGTGATTGATTTTTCTGCCCCTGTTTCCTGTGTGTATTGTCTGTCTCTCTTGTCTGTCTTCCATGCTCCTGTGTCCCCTCTCTCTCTCTCTCACTTTCTCTCTCTCCCCCCATGTGTTTCTTTCTCTTATGATTTTGCTCTCTCTCCCCTTCTCCCCTTGAGACTCTCTCTCCTCCCATAAGTTTTTTTTTGTCTTTCTACCTCTCTGTATCTCCCCCATGTACCTGCCTTCCTCTCTCATGTGTTTCTTTTGCTATCTCTCTTTTTCTCTCTGCATGCAAGTAATTGGCCAGTGCATATGAGAGTTGAACTGCAGTTGCAACTCTCGTCATGAAGCTCATATAAAGGATGAGCTCATGGGTTGTTGGATTAAACTCAATGTCCAGCCTGGCTTAAATAAGAACACTGTTAGCGATATGTAGTGGTATCATTCTGCTACCTGTTTTCAAGACCTCATACGTATTGGCATTGCATGTGTTGATTAGGGCTTATTCCTCTGTCACCTAGATCAATTAAATTCAAAACCCAAGAAAAAAAAACTCAACACAAATTACAAAAACGTTGCTTTATTTCCCTGCAGTTTTCTCTGTCTCGCTATATGAACATATGAGCTAACTTTTATATATGAGCTAACTTTTACCTTGCTCCATTGACATTTTAGCTCTCGTACTGTACAGTACTTTTTAACGCAACCCAAAAATAAAAAAAACAAAGGCTTCCACAACAGTGTGAAGTTTTTTTTTTTTTTTTTTTCAGATTTGAAAAAGTCTGCTACTCTCAGTGGTCTGCTTAAAATTTAAACCAAAATTTCTTTTCTTTTATTAATGTCATTGTTCAGTCTTGTCATTGTGTCAGCGGGAAAAGCCGTGCTATTCAACACGGATGAGAAAATATCAAGAAAAATGACTCACAGGGACCAAATGTCAGGCTCTAAAGTTCTTAATAAAGAAAGCATTTGAAAGTAATTATCGCAACCTTTTGCTTTGTTAAGGCAAAGATTCAGCTGAAAAGATTCCTATATTTAATCATACAACTACTTTCGTCCATGTTTTGAAAACTGATTAAAAGTGATCTTTCAAACAAAACCCATCAGTTGCATCATTCAAAAAGGAAGTATACATGCACTGCCTATGAATGGGACTCGCTGTGTGACGTCGCGACAGTCTAAGTGTGTTTGTTTGTTTGTTTGGTGGGCATTTATGAAGGTATTTGTGTGTATGAAAGCGCATGTGTATTCTGCTCCCAACCTTCCCACGTGGAGTGTGGTGTGAAGGTGATGTGATCAAAGCTGCGAAAGAGAGTTTGATATGCAGACGACCATGGATGTCAGCTTCATCCCAGGCACTAACTTTTTTTTATATTCTCTCCCTCCATCCTTGCACTCACAGAGGCATTGTGATCAGATGAAGGAGCAGAGCAGTGGGTGCCCGAGCCCACAGGCTGAGCTCAGACTCGATGTGCTGCGAATCTCAATCAAAGATCATTGTAGCAAAGAGCACAGGGATGAAAGGAGAATGGCAAGAGGAGAAAGATCACAGGTGGAGAGGTTGAGGAGAGACAGGGGAAATTGGGAGAAATATGTTTATAGTCCACAGCTGAATTAATGTAGACAGGATCTTAAAATACAGTAAATCTCATCATGGCTTGTCAAGAGTTATAGCGTACTGGTGTTTACTTTTATACAGCTTGACTATATATATACAGTATATACATGAGCTGAAATTTATACCCAGGTACTTTTTAGTAAGAAACAAAGATCCTGCTGAGAAGCTCTCAGTCATTCTCTTACTGTATAAACATCTGTTCTCTGTCCTTAGTTTGTCTTCTTGGAAGTGTACAGTACGGCTGCCATGTTGGGATTTTAAAAAAATCCTGTTAGTATACAAAAACAATGCAAAAATGAAATGTTTTCTTAAAGTAACAAGATGCTTTTTTTTCTGTAATAATTCAATATTTGATTGTAGTAATAGGATACCTTATTTATAATAATTATGATGATCTTTTTTTATTGTAGTGACTACATACAGTATATACTCTTCTTGTAATAATGTGTTTCCTTGTATGAGGTACTTTTTTTTTACTGCAGGGTTGGTGGTTTGAATCTCGTCACCGGTGTGTGTGTGTGTGTGTGGGTAGAGTTTGCTTTTTGGGTTTTATCTGATTTTCTTACCTCAGTCCAAAGACATCCAGTGTAGGTTGACTGACTTTTAAAAATAGCCTGTAGTGAGTGTGTGTGTGTGTGTGTGTGAGTGTACTGTATATGTGTGATGGACCAATGGAAGATTTTTTTTTTATTTTATGACAACAAAACGCTGATCTGGATTTTTTTTTTCCCCCTTAAATGGCAACAATGTGCTTTTTATGTCTTTCTTATTTACGTTTTTAAAACTTTTACATACAAAACCTCAGGCCTATGGAGTAAATATGCTAACACGCACTTATTTCATTAACTCCTATTATCGTGTAGAGGTGAATTGAATTTTCCCATTCTTACTCGTATCAGTATTCAGTGTCACTCCCATTCGCTGTTGTTTTTTCCTCCTCCTCCTTTACAAAGGGCGATCAGGATGGTTAACCTGTTGGCTGTTTTAGCAACAATACAAAGCTTTAAAATAAGCGTAAAATCGATGTTAAGGTAAAAACAAAACAAAGGTAAGTACAGCTTTCAGTGAGATATTATCGGCTTGTTTTGTCTACCGTGTTCCAGACCGATACACTTCGTCGGTTATTAGCTGCCCTGATATTGAGTTATTGCTTCATGCTGGGCCTCATCATTTATATAGAACAGTTAGACCAGAGCTGTGAAGTCAAACCTTGCTGGAAGTACTTGCGCTAGGACGAGCTCGTGAAGCGAATCACATATAACTGGGATATTATTAAAAGCCATTTAAAACACTGAACAGGAACAGCACCTTCGTTCTCCTGGTGAGATGAACACTACAGGAAATGGTAATGCGTAATGTCATTTTATTTGACTCAAAGTTGAATTTGATATTTATGAAATCTTAATGATATTAGTGCAATGAATATAGACATACCTAAGGCATGTGCTAGACTGTGAACATGGCACCGAATTAGCTTTCGTACTCTCCTACACATCGTGAGATCTTCTGTTCTACTGAATTAAATGCACAGTGATCTTCTGAGTGCTTAACACAGGGATCTGGTTCTCTTCGCAGCTCCATGCGGCGGACAGTACACGGGATCAGAGGGAGTCGTGCTATCTCCAAACTATCCGCACAATTACACTACAAGCCAGACGTGCTCCTACTTCATCACTGTCTCCGGAGAGTTCGGTGAGTAAACAAAGTGTTTTGGCACAATCTGAAATGTTTTTACACCTAATCACTGAGAGGAACACATTTGCCCTCAGGCACAAAGGAATATTTTACAACTTCAGATATTGCGGATGCTCTGATCTGATATTGGTTTTGAAATGTGGCATTGGCTATTAAAGTGGCATACAATCACCGGCCACTTTATTAGCAACATCTGTACCAATCATATAAAGTGCAAATGTGCAAAATCAAGCAGGTATAGATCAAAAAACAAAAACAAAAAAAATCCCTGGTGTCAGATGAGCTGGAATTAAAGTGATGCCGATTTTTCCACATATAGTATAAAAGTCTGTAGATGTAGTTCTGTTGCCAGAAACATCTTGGTGAGAAGAAAGGAACAGTAAGCCCAAATGCAAAGCTCAAATAGCCACTCTCAACCGCCACAGTGAACAGAAAAGCATCTCAGAACACCACACCAAACCTTGAGGCAGATGGGATTACATGAGCAGAAGAACATGAGCCAATCCTGTGAGCCAAGAAACAAAAATAAATTGCCTAGTCTTCTCCCAGTCTTTTTATTATGTATGTTTTATTAGATTCTGTATCTGTCTATGAATCTTGAACATGTCGTAGTATCAGGATGAAAAAGTCAAACACTTGCATTGGTGTAAAGTCAGAGTTGGATCGGGTCAGTGGGACGTCCATTGCTAAGTGCAGAACATAATATGCACATCTCCCTGCCGAGTGAACACTTACGTTACAGGTGTAATGATAGTGGTACAGCAGTGCATACAAAACAGCCATTTACACTATAAGGAACCTTAAGTGGCACCATCTGGAACTTCCAGGTTGCTATGATGGTAAAAAAAATTAAGCCTCATCCCAGTTACAGTTAGATGGTAATACGGTATATGGTAACATACAATGTATTTGTTTAGCATGTGCAGGGTTGTGAAATATACATATACAGTATATACATGTATATATTTTTTTTGGTGTCCAAGAATCCTTAATCAGATGAAATACACTGTGCACACAATGAAGCTAATATAAGGATCCCTGGTCAAGCTCAAGAGGTTCACTTTATCGATTTTATTTTATTTTTTACATTTACTATCTAAAAGAGTTACAGTAACTAATGCCACTCCAAAAAATGAACAAATCAAACACTCGATAACCTTCCATCATGTTGACAGAGTGTGAAAAGTAACGCTCTGGCTGCTGCATTGGATGAACCTGGGGGGTTGAGGAAATCCTCAAGCTCTGATATTTACATAGAATCAGTGTGAGTTTTCCCGCAGGCTGACGCAGAAGACAAGGGCAAACATCTAATTAAAGAGCAGATAATAGTGTCGAGTCGCTCTGCGGCTTCCTGCCCCAGCACATCTCGCACCGGCTGCCCTGACACTTGCCCTGTACCTGTAATTGGCCGACTCCCTCTTCCCAGCATGCCGTGCATGACCCTTGGCATTCCTGACAGCTTTATATCACCTAAGCCTTGGCTGGAGATCAAGGGCGATGTAGAGCTCCCTGCAGAGTGAACACTTACATTACAGGTATAATCATAGTGCTGGAGCGGTATGAACATGGGTAGTGCATACAAAACAGACACATAAAGGCGTCTACACTTATGAGCGAGGAGAACACAGCAGGAGGTGCTTTTATAAGAAAACGATCCAGGACAGAATGGGTGTAATACAAGATAAAGTGGCGACTTTCCCTATAATAGCTTGCCATAAAGTGTATTATTCAGCTTATAACCCAGTGATTTGCAAATGATTCCCTTCTGTAAGGTATTAATGAATGGCGGGGCACTTTCAAACCAAATACACCATATAGTTATAAATAATAATACTGTATATAGAAGGAAATAAACAAATATGAACAGTCATTCACTTTCTTTTTGTTCTCTCATGGAGTTAAGACAAGAAAACACAAGAGAAACCAGAAAGCACAAAGTCCTCTGTCCCGGAGACTTCCCCATGGCGTAAAACTCACTGACTTCCTTACTGCTTCCTGGAATGTTAAATAATTTACCATATAAACAAGTATAGGTTTGAGAATTTCACAACTCGGTGGTATAAGTTTGTTAATTAACTGACACCATATGTAGTTTGTTTCACTACAGGCTGTTTTAAATTAATCCATTAAGACCTAATGCCTTTAAAAAAGCATTCTAAAATCCGAGCCTTTGAGAGCTTAAATCTGTGAATGTATATCTTTCTCTTTGCCCCAATGTTCATTAATAGTTTTTGTTTTGATCTATTAACTTAAATGAAATACTGAAAATGCTGACAAATACGCTTGTTTCCATCCATATTATTTTTTCATTATTTTTGTTGGGTAACAATAAACCGTATTGAATTCGATTTCATTTTAATTCAATTCCATTTGTTTAGCGCTTTTAACAAGGGTTACTGTCACAAGGCAGCTTTATAGAATCAAAAGAAAGTAAAGGAAATGTGTATGAATCAAGAGAGTCCATCACATATCACAGTTTGTTCAGTATACACAGCTGATGCACGTCATGCCACTGAAGGTGTCGATGGACGCTTGACAAAGCACTCGTGTGTACAGCAGCCATAGCATGAGCATCGGTGCCTCGTTTTGGCCGCACACGCTCCCTACAGACCCTTGTCTTTTCAATGAGTTTCTCACAGTCATGCTCAGATGTGGCTCCCTTAAGTACTGTTGGTTGAGGAGCACTTCTTATCCTCCAGCCACTCTTTGTAGTCCTTCTTGTTCTTGGCTGTGAATGCTCTTCCTCCAGCAAAACCTGCAGGAATATGTGCGCAGTAGCATCCAAGAGACAAGACGAACCTCTCCTACTACCGTCTACTGTAGCGATGCTTGGATGGCTATCGGACCGGCCGATCCAGCAAATCCACGCGGTCAGAACGTCATGCTGGGAACAACCACCTTGATTTGGTTGCACTATGGCTTTCTTCACTTCACTGACCCTTTCCCCAACGGATCGTTAATTTAAAGATACCGTATTAGCCTTGGCATCCTGCCAAACAAAAAGTCAGGTCATCCTTTTGAGGCGATTTGATATTTGCCCGAGAAAGCTTGACCTGTATTCCCTCGACATTTGTGGCATAGCTAGTGGAGCTCTCCGCCATGATCCACACCTTAAATCCCATTTTGCTGGTTTTCGAGGGAGATACCATCAAAAGTCGAGTCCTCTCTTGAATTTCGCCATGCTCTCATCTGCCGTCACAAAAATATTCAACTCACAGAGGGACTGAAATTGACTGCAGAGGTAATTAGGAAACCAGCTTAGTTTTGACAGCTTGTCAGAGCAGCCCACATTTTGTACTTTGCTATTTTGTAAGTGAAGATACTTGAAATTCATGTTATCATTATTATTGTTATATTTTTCTGTTATTATTATTACCTACAGATGATTGAAAATCTGTCCCTTGCCATGGCTTTGGGGAAACTACTGTGGAAAAGCCACTTCTTCTGTTGCCAGTAATCTCTCCTCGCTGACAGCTGGAGAATGCCCATGATGACGCACGGCCCAATAAAACTTTTCATTTCCTTCACTGTAACAGGAGTCCACTTGCAGCTCTATAGAGCTTTGCTACTGGTTTGTGCATATCAATTAATCTCAGTCATAAGCCAAAGACACCCCCCTCCTCTGTGAAAGTATTGGGAAATACCTGTAGTGGCATTGTTACAACAGGCTCAGGGCGGGTTACTCTTTACTCCTGGATTGCAGCGACGCTGGCTCTTACAGTATGGTTCTTCATGAAATCCAGAAAAACTGCTTAAATTCTCCTCCTCTTCCTCATTTGCCTCCTCCACTGAGTCTTGGCTATTAGGTCAGCAGGCATGTCGTACCCTGTGTCTAGAGTTATTGTTTTCATCCTGCTGTACTCTGCATCAGTGTCGCTACCCCTCGCTCAGGTCGTGAGCCATTGTCTGAAGTTCAGTGATGAGACATTTTCTATTTTGCTATTTAAGAGCACTAAAAACAAACAAATTGAATATTCTATAATGCATTTCACTTATGGCAAGATCTAAAATGTGTCCATGTCAGATCCGGTCTTAAACGTATATACACTGTTTCTATGACCGTGCTACTATGCATATAATGTAATTATTGTGCCGTATACAATAGGATTTTAACAAGCTGTAGTTTTTATGAGAAATGTACAAATATTAATATCTAATTTTGTTATATAAAGAACATATCTAAATATAACACTGAGATTTATACCTAGTTGATAAAGGGTCAAAGAAAAGCATCAAAAGATGTTCTTTAGGACATTGGTGTGCAAAAAAAGCATCTTGAAATGTACAAAATGTTAAACCTTTATGTGGTTGGGCTGAAACAGCAAAGATCACATCAGGTTCAGCTCCTATCAGCCAAGAACAAAAGATCTGAGGACAGAAAACGTGTTATTTTTCCAATCTTGAACTGTCTAGTTTGGTGACGCTATGTTCACTATGGTCTTAGACGACTGCTCTTGGTTATCTTCAGTAAGTGTCTTATCCTGCTCAGGGTCACAGTGGTTTCGGAGCGTAACCCAGGAATTCAGCATTACATGTAGAGTAAAAAAAAAAAAACGTCTTTGGTAATAGACATTTGGTAATCAGACATTTTGTACCCATCTAATAATAATAAAAAAGTATGATGAGAAAATGAAAATTATCCGACTAGATCAGCAGCGTTCAGAAGAGAGAAGACTAAATTCTAACACCTGTGACATAGATGGATGAGCACAGTGTACAGGATGAACATTTATTCAAACACAAAGTCACCTGCCTGAGGGATGCGTGTATGAGGTGAAATTTATTAAAATGTCTAAGCACTTTATTTAGGTGTAACACTCTCCTGTAGTGCATATGACAATGATGCACTCTACCTATTTTATTTATTTTTCTCCTCAGTGGTCTTCGGGCAGTTTGCCTATTTCCAGACGGCTATGAATGACTCAGTCGAACTGTTTGATGGGCCAAATCACAATGCCAGGCTTCTGAGCTCCCTAGCCGGCTCTCATTCTGGTAAGTAATAGCTTTACCTTGTCCGCAGCATTTGTTGTTGATTTGGTTTTGTGCTTTGAAATGCACAAATCCTTTGGTGTTGGGGGGTGGAAGAGGGGACAAAAAAAAAAAAAAGTGAGCTGGCATATCCAGCCTTTGCACTAAGCAGGGAATACAATTAAGTGTGTGCAATTTAGCAGGAAAGGGAGTCATGAAAGAGACTTAATGGCTTTATTCGGGAAGGAAAAAATGGGTCCTGCGGGGGCACTGCTTAACCATGCCTTTTCTAATCATTAAAACTTGTTTTGAACTTGGCATGCTTTCTTGTTTAACTGTGCAGTTGTCAGCAACTGATCATTCAACGTCAACTTGATGAGCTACAGTATGTTTTATTTGTTTATTTAAATTCCTTTTATATATAAATTTTTTTTTTTACATTGTCTCATTTTTTTTTTTTATCTGTTGGTTTTTAAACTCTTCTGTTCTACATTTCAAATTTGAATTTGTATATCAGGCACCGAACAATACAGTTTATTGTGGAGTTTGCTGTTAATGTGTGAAGGCAGTAGAATGCCTAGAAAGAAATTGCCCTTAATTCTGGATTCTTCCTAGGATTGATGAAGGCCATTGGACATAAACTATCTGTATGGCACTTTGATGCTTTCTTCTTTTTATGGTCCGCCGTGCAACAATATAATCCCTCAAAGATGTGCTGTAAATTCTGTCTCAGCCTTTGAGCCCAGCGGGCCAGAAATCCTGCCAGGCCTGTCTTTTCATGCTAGAGTCGTTAACCCTGCAGGTTCTGCCGAGCAAGTTGCTCATCATTGGCATCACAATTTCTTTTTTCTTTTTTTTAAAATGACTTTGCATTTTAGACCGCTGTTTTCTTTTACTGAGATGATAGCTATTGGAATGTGTTCAGGCACATCTGGGTCTAGTGAGTGGTTTGGTTATTTAGCACCATCCGTCCAAGACTATAAACCCCCCCCCCCCTTTTTTTTACAGCAAGTTACAATTTACAGTTCACTTTAAAAATGTATATAAATAAAATAAAGAGGATTGTAGTAGTGTTGTAATAATACACTATATTGCCAAAGGTATTTGCTCACCTGCTTTCACATGCATATGAACTTGAGTGACATCCAATTCGTATTCCATATGTATAATATGACTGCACTGGTACACAGTCATGTTGGAACTAGTGTGGGGTTGTTTTTCAGGAGTTGGGCTCGGTCCCTTACTTTCAGTGAAAGGAACTCTTGATGCTTCAGCATACCAACTTTGTGGGAACCGTTTGGGGTTGGACCCTTCATGTTCCAACATGACTGCGCACCAGTGCACAAAGCAAGGTCCATAAAGACATGGATGAGTGAGTTTGGTGTGAAAGAACTTGACTGACTGACCTGCACCTCAACCCAATAGAACACCTTTGGGTACTCTGAATTAGAGCGGAGACTGTGAGCCAGGCCTTCTCGTCCAACATCAGTGTCTGACCCCACGAACACGCTTCTGGAAGAATGGTCAGAAACTCCCGTAAACACACTCCTAAACCTTGTGGAAAGCCTTCCCAGAAGAGTTGAAGCTGTTATAGCTGCAAAGGGTGGGCCAACATCATATTAAACCCTGCGGATTAAGAATTGGATGTTACTAAACTTCATATGCATGTGAAGGCAGGCAAGCAAATACTTTTGGCAATGGCGTGCACAATATTGCTGTATAATTAAAAATGGAAATTATCGTATGATTAAACTGAAAATTGTATGCCTCAATAATTTTGCCACAAATACTGATTACATCAGAAATTACCATATTGTATCCAAGGCAAAACCTAGTGTAGCTATGATGTAGGTCACCTGATATGCTAGTCAGAATCAGATCGTTTAACCAAGCAAACGTACAAGGAATTTGTTCCTAGTTTTTAGTGATCCTATAAGGCACACTTACAGATACAACAACCCCTACCATATAATAGTTTACAGGTAAACATAACACAATCCTAATAACCTCTGACATAGGACTGTTTACACATTGGCTACAGAAGTTTGGCTATGTACAGGTGTGAGAGGTCCCTTATGATTTTCTCAGCCCCGTTTCTTGACAGAGAATGTGTGCAGGCTGTGGAGGGAGGATAGGCTGGTCCTGATGATACGTTCTGCTGACCTTACTACACTTTGAAGTCTGTTGGCACAGCAGCTCCTCGGGCAGTTTGTGCTTCCTTAGCTGGCAGAGAAAGTACATCCTCTCCTGTCCTTTCTTAGCAGTAATATTTCTCTCCCACTTCAAGTCCTCGCACTCCTTGTACTGGTGAAGAACAGAATTTAGCACTGACACAGTGCAACCCTGGATTATAAGTGGACGTGTAGGGACTTATTTAGAGTCCACTGATATCCCTCTTGTCTTGCAGTTGTTTAGCTCTGGGTAGTTGTGTCTGCACCGCGGGGATAGCCGGTTCACTTCTTGCCTGTATCCAGGCTGACAACTGGTTTCATCTGCAAATTTCAGGATCATAACTGATGAGTCCACAAAGGTGCACTAATTTAACTAGATTGAAATGGATGGAGGAGAGACCATGCACCCCATGTTGGCACTGAGAATGTGAGTGCTGGATGCGATCTCCCACCAGTTTCACATGCTGCTTTCCTTTGTTGAGGAATTTGGGGATCCAGTTGGAGGTGGATGCTGGCACAGTTTTTTGTCTGTTAGTTTGTGGTGAAGGATTTCCAGAATGATCATTCATACTGAGCTCAAGTCCACGAAAATGATTTAAGTATACACTACCGTTCAAAAGTTTGGGGTCACTTGCAAATTTCTTTGTTTTTGTTTAGTGATTTATTTTCTACATTC
>JAQMYL010000038.1:28559686-28586579 GCA_030014365.1 Clarias pachynema
GTTATGAAGTCTTTACAGAGCAGAAGTAGCAGAAACATCTCAATATCAACTGTTCAAAGGAGATTAATGCATTTTTTAGACGCCTTCAGCATTCCTTTACAATGTAGAAAGGAATAAAAATCAGGAACCATCATGGAGTTAGAAAGTGACGCCAAACTTTTGAACGGTAGTGTAGGTCCTCGATGAGTCAAGGTTTGCTCCAGGATATATTGTATTGCCCAATGTTAACTACATCCACCACAGACCTATTGGATCTATAGGCAAACTCAAAGGGGTCAAGAGCCTGTGATGTCCTTCAGGTATGCCAGCCCTGTCATCTCAAAGCACTTCATTAATACTGGTCTTTAGTCATTCAGTGCTTAGGCGGGGGATGGTGTCGATGGCTGGTTGATGGGCTTCTCAAACCTGCAGTTAAAAAGTTCAGGTCTTCAACTAGTTGTATGGAGTTGTCCAAAGGGTGCTTGGTGTTTTCTAATTGATGTTTCTTCTCCCTTCCACTGCTGTCTCAGTTTTGCAGTAAACCATTGTATTGTCCTTCAGGTTGTCAGCTTCTGCTTCCAGTCTGTGTAATCAAAACAGTCCTATGATTCCTACATGGGTTCGGCTGTCTATTTCTTAACTGTAATGGCTGTAGGTTTGGCAGTTTTTAGTTTTTGTTTGTATGTACTGTAGGTATGATGGATATCCTTTACGCCCATGGTGTTGCAGCGGTCTAGATTTTTTTTTCCCTCTCTTATTTGGCACCTACTGTACTTCCTATAATTAGGAAGTATGTTTTGCTGTGTTGAAGTCGACTAAAACTCTGAACAGTGAGTTTAGGTGGTTCTGCTCCATGCGTTGAATGTGGCTGCCAAACAAAATCAAGTGCACTTGCAGGGGAATCTAAACATCAGAACGAACAAGGAAAACTCCTGTGACAAACAGAATGGTTTCCAGTTAACGATTAGCATGTCCAGAGGACATGTGTAAGCCAGCCTTCATTTACATAAGGTGGTAAAGGCAAACTCCAGTGCCTTTAGACGTTCCCATCAGCTCTGATTTGGGGTCTGCACAGTATAATTGAAAACCGGGAAAGTGAACCGTGCTGTCGTGTTAGGACGGATAGCTGTGTTTCTGTGAAGTGCAGACGGTTGCAAGGAGTTCCTATTGGTTTTTTAAAAATGTACTTCATCCATCTTTTTTTTTCAGTGAACAAAAGTTAGTAAGGTGTAAAGCTGGGAGTGGAGAACAAAGTAATTTGTTTTCTGAGCTTAACCAGCATGCCAGCACGCTTCTTGCATTTGCGTCTTACAACATTTAAAAACTGCCAGGTGAGGTTGGGGATCGACTAACTGAGTGTGATTCACGGTGACCTACAGGTCGTCTTTCATGTATAACAGCGATCATAAACAAAAACAAAGCACATCAGAGCACTCTAACGAAGTCGACCCATCCTAAAAGCAGCCAGAGGGACATTAACTATTGAAATTATTGTTATATATAATTATTGTTCTATAAATTATTGTAATATATGTCAAATACAATTAGCATGGAGCTAACATACAGTATCATTGAAAATGCTACAGCGATGATTGTAACACAAGTTATCTGACAGAAGGTGAACGGTTACATTGTACCTTTTTTGCCACGTTGTTAAACAGTTGATCCACTAGGGTCGTACCTATACTGCACACTACTTTGGCTCATTGTTCATGTCTTGTGTTTTTATACCACACGAGACAGACCAATGATTCCTTTGGCTATTAATCTATAGATGTGCAAGCTTTACTTTTCCACATCTCTCTCTCTCTCACTGCTACCTTTCAGCATGTCCAGAAGCGACAGTTTGGTTATTAAGCCATCCGTCTTTTATAGTAGCTCCATCTTATATAGAGACTTGGTTTATTACAGGACATTCACTGCCACATGCCACTCTCGGGGAGTTAAATGTGATTATTTGGCATAACTCTGTATTGCAGGCGAGACCTTGCCTTTGGCCACTTCAAACCAAATCATGCTGAGGTTCACCGCCAAGAGTGGTCCTTCTGCCAGGGGATTCCATTTTGTTTACCAAGGTATGCACACCTTCATGTTTCATGAAAACGGCGGTCTCAAGGGAATGTATTATCTGTTTATAACTTTCTATCCATCTGTCAACTATGTTCTCCTTGAGAAAAATGGGCCATTTTACTTTTACTCAGCATGTGTTGATGTAACGAAATACAGATACATTATTTCTAATGAACATGGGTAAATAAGAAAGGAAGGTGCACTATTTTGTTTACTTTTGTTTACTTTTTATAGTTTGCCGACTAAATAAACCCATATTCATAAACCTGAATGGTGCCTTTGTGGCATTCATTACTACTTATACTACAAGTGCCGGGTCGTGCTGGTTTAAATTAGTTTTCATTCTATGAACAACTAAATTTGTTAATTATTTTTGGGGAGCTACAAACAAAAATAATAGTGTGCAAAAGGGATTTAAAAAATCCTTCAGGTTTAAACCAGGTATAGTATACAGATCTAAATAGCTCTTAATTTTTAAAATTATTTGTTTATTCCTACACTCCTTGCCACAGAGGACCATTCATTTCCATCTACTGTAACTCTGTCCACCACAGACGTCCCTGCATGTCCTCCCTCACCACATCCATAAACCTCCTCTTGGACGTTCCTCTTCTCCTCCTCCTGCCTGGCAGCTCCCCTCATCACTCCTCCACATATGTCCAAGCCATCGTAATCTGGCATCTCTAACATTGTCTCTCTAACAAACCGTCCTAATTGCACTGTCCCACTAATATACTCATTTCTAATCCTATCCATTCTTGTCACCTCCAAATCAAATTGCAGCATCTTCAGCTCTGCCACCTCCAGGTCTGCTTCCTGTTTTCAAATCGTACAACGTTGCTGGTCTCACTACCATCCTGTAAACTTTCCCTTTCATTCTTGCCGAAACCTTTCTGTCACAGATCACTCATTTAGCTAGCTAAATAAGTATGATACATTTATTGAAACAGGTTTTGTGTGTTTATTATGGAAAATGCATTTCCTATTGCTAAAAAATAAGCTCGTTTATATATGTTTAAACAGTATTGGAATGAAATTAGAAGTGAATGCATGGGACTTGAAAGTAAATAGACTTGGTTGGTGTTATTAGTAATAAAGAAAGCAAAGCGATGCTTGTCGTGTTCATCAGTATGCCAGAGTCAGCGCTGAAATCATCCAGAGAAACCTCACAACTAAGGCACAGTTTACCTAAAAGAACAAATCTGATACAGTGTGTAAGGCAGGTGAACAGGAAAATACTTCTAGTACCTTTTATGATTTTCTTTAAGGTGGTGAAAGCAGGGTTGACATTGAGGATATTCCTTCAGGAGGACTTTTGTGTAAATGAATACGTCAGGACTTTTTATTTTTTTTGCCTCTGGTTACAAAGAAGTAATAAAAATGACATGTGAATCATGTAGCTTTTTAAAACTGGTGTTGTAAGCAGCTTCATATAAAACTGGGATGTTCCACGGGCAGTTTTCAGTACATATTGCAGACCACTGCATACTAAATTTGTCTCTTTTATCACTTTTTACGGCACATGGCATTCAAGAAATTCTTTAACTGGACAGTTCCTTTGGCCACATGGTGACAACTTGCTTGCACATTCACATATGTCATATCAAATTCAGGAAACCTCAATGAACTCAGATTGAGCTGAGATCCTTTAATTAAGACTCCTCCAGGGTTATAATGACATTCATTTAAACCGCTCAAGATGACTCATTATGCATTTTGGTATTTCTCATTACAATAACATGGCTCTGAAAAACACTGCAAATAAAAGGGGCTCGTGTGTGCGGGTGAGGTGCCTCGTGGCGCATCTGCTCTGTTTTGATTAGAAATCCATTTGCACCTGTCTAGCGGTTCCACGCACCAGTGACACGCAATGCAGCTCCATCCCCGAGCCCAGATACGGCAGGCGAATAGGTGCAGAATTCTCCGCCGGCTCCATTGTTCGATTCGAATGCAGCCCGGGATACCTGCTACAGGGATCCAAAGCCATTAAGTGCCACTCTGTTCCCAATGCGCTGGCACAATGGAACGACACCATCCCCAGTTGCATAGGTAAGCATTGTCCTGAATCTTTGCTTTGTTTATGCTTTATGTGAGGGGGAAAAAAAGTGAATAAGTGAAAGGAGCTCAGCATAAAGGGGATGCAGATGCAAGGTCTGTTTGTGTGTGTGTGTGTGTGTGTGTGTGTGGGGTGGGGGTGGGGGGGGCGCGTCAGGGGGATTCAGACGGACAGACGCTGTATGGGTGTTTGAACTTTTAATCCATGTAAGATTGACATTTCCAGTCCCTAATTCACAGAGTTATTTGCCCTTAAGTGAGGGCCTTAACCTCTAAACCTCTAATGTGCTTTGGGAGAATAGAGTACAATTGACTTTTGTGCTTTTACCACTTCATCCGTTGTGGCAGAATATAAAGGCAACTGAGATATGCTAAATGAAAAACAAGAGGACTGTTTCTAAAGATTATAACAATCTTTTCAAGAAATTGTGGCTGAAGGATCATAACCTTTAGAGAACAAACCCACAGACTTAAACAGGATTTGGAGATTTTCTCATATATTCGCCCAGCAACCTAGACACAACTGTTTGGCTGGCGTTTTCGGCTTAAGGGCGCAAAAAAGGCAGTGTTTACTTGGATTTATCATGGCAGCCCCACTGGGTTATATTTCTTAGCTTAAAGCCTTTCTTAAAATACAATGTAAAGTCCTGGGTCACTTACCCATAGCGCCAGGTAAATATATTATATTTTCATTCATTCATTCTTTTTTTTTTTTTTTTTTTTTGTCAAGCCGTACTGATACCATGATTTGGGGATTTTTCCTCTGGCTCTTGATTTGTTCTGATATAAATTTCTAGTAATAGAGCATTTTCTAGTATCTCATGAAATATGTACCAGTTACATAAATTTAATGACATTTATGACACGTGATACCTTCATGGTCATAAAGGAAAAGAAATGATTCTGTCATATTTTTCAATAAAATGCAACACCCTATAAAAAGATGTTTTCATGTAGGTGGTTGGTATTTTTAAACAGGGCCATAGTAAGCAAAGTTTTAGCATCCTGTGCAAAAAAAATGAAATAAAAAGAAGCATGTCTCAGTATACTTAAGTCTTTTTCTCCCGCAGTTCCGTGCAGTGGGAATATGACCGAGAGGCGAGGCACTATCCTCTCCCCTGGCTTCCCCGAGCCCTATGGGAACAGTCTGAACTGTGTGTGGAGAATCAGCGTCACTGAAGGAGCTGGGATTCAGGCAAGTGGAAAAAAGGAAAATGGAAAAAAAAAAAAAAAAAAAGCACAAGAGCTCATCAAAAGCAATAAGCCAGAGCCGACGACACAGCAGACTGGAACACATTTTGTCCGGGAACACATTTCACTCCACTGCAAGCAGGCTGAATTACACCAGCTAATTTTAGAGTTGGGGAAAATAAACACTTTGTGCCAAGGGCAGCACAGGAGAGAAAGCATGTAAATATTATGCCGTTGCACAGAGGTTTAGCAGGATGAGAAAATGATGCGCAAGCTTGTTCTGATGAACAATCAAACAGATCTAAATGCATAATAACCAGAACTGAAATGTGTTTGCCACTTACCCTTTATGAGGCATCATTTGGCATACATTTGCATTTTTAAACTAGATCCTGCTATGAAATGACAACTCTTTTAATTAAAACATTGTTTGAATTGTATTAGCTCTTATTTGTCTGCATGTTAAAGTAACATATTCATCATGTGTGTCTCCCAGATCCAAGTCATGAGCTTTGCTACAGAGCATAACTGGGATTCCTTAGAGATCTACGATGGTGGCGACATGACTGCACCGAAGCTCGGCAGCTTTTCAGGTGTGTAAATTCTTCATTTAGCACTTTTTCAGTCTTTTATAGCAATATTCACCCTATTAGCTGACAGCAGCTCTGCGCGCACATGGTGTCTCCATGTTGTGTCATTCTTCCAGGCTCATTATTTTTTTTTTATGCCACATTAAAACTAAAGCCAATCTTTTCTGCAGATTTTATTTGCTTAAAAAAATGGGGTGGTACTTAGGTTGAGAACAGGCCAAGGCCATCTCTCTGCCATCAGTGACATGACAGATGAATGCCCTCATTTAGAAGTTGGACGAACAACAATATCAGCTCTGGGGACCGTTTGGGTTCCGATTGGCAACCGGTGGTGCTTTCTTGTCCTCCCAATTAATTATAGCCACAGGATTCTCACAACTAAGCATCTGTGTGCTGGTAATTGAAAGCCTGAATCGTATGATTGTTCTGTAGGATGCTATTAGTGTACATGTCACTAATTCTGTTAATTATAGGCATACAGTATGGTTTAAATATATTTATTAAAAAAAAAAAAAAACAGGAATACTAATGGCACAGTTCATTGTAGCCATATAAATATGCCTATTAAATTACAGATGTAGACAAACAGCCTTTACAACATATGAATAGGGTGTATAGGACGACATTAGTGTCGTATACAATGCTTGGACAAAAATATCGTTGGCACTAATATTTCGTTGGAACATCTTTTGCTTTGATTCTGGTCATGGCATCGGTTTTATGCAATGTCAGAACATTTATTCCCATCCAGAAGAACATTAATTTTCTTCGACATCTTGTACTGATAATGCGAGAGTTGGACAGCTGCGTAAAGACTTCTCCAGCACATCCCAAAGGTTCTCAATAGTCATCAACCTTTTGGGCACTTACTTTACTGTAACGTTGCTGAGGCTAGACCTGACCATGAGGAATCAGCTCCAGATCGTACAGTACCACCGTCCCAACAGGCTTGTATGGGCGGCACTAGTCATAACTGGTGCATCATTTCATCTGCCCCTGACTCCATTGTACCGCATCCTAAAGATGTTCTTTTGGATTTAGATCCAGCACCCATGAAAGCCAAAGAAAAACAATGAACTTGTCATAGTCATGAAACCAGTTTGAGATGAATTTTTCTTTGAGACATGATGCATTATCATGATGGAAATCACTGCCAAGATTGTGGCCATGATGCACACGGTCAGCAGCAGTATTTAAATGTGCTGTGGCATTTAAGCAAGGATTGATATTTTTTAATAATTATTAAATGATCATCAAAAGAACATTCTCCACACCATTACACCAATCTTACTATTTTTTTCCCCCAAGTCCCACAGGTAAACCTGTGCCCGATTCAGCCTCAGTTTTATGTTCTTGCATGATAGAAGTGGGAACCAATGTGGGCTTCTGCTGTTGTAGCTCATTCGTGTCACGGTTCAATGCTTGTCCATCCTGAGATGCTTTTCTGCTTACCATGACTGTATAGATAACAGTGGTTATCTGCGACACTGTAGCCCTTCTGTCAGCTTAAACTACTCAGGCAATTCTTCTTTGACCCCTCTCATCAAAAAGACATCACTGGGTGTTTTTCTTTATTGCACCATTGTGACTAAACTGAGACTATTGCATGAAAATCCCAGCATGGTACAGTATGGTCAAAATTACAGAGACCACATTTTTCTCGATTCTGATGGTTGATCTGAACATTACTTAAATGCTTTGCACTGCTTCGCCATTTGGTTTTATAATTGATGAATAAACAAATAATAACATGATAATAATAACAATAATAATAATTATATTATTATTAATAATAATTCCCTTTGTACCATAATAATTACCTTTTGTATCTGTGTACAAAAACATAAGAAGAAAAACTGCTTATAGTAGGAGTGACTCAGATCCTCCTAAGGTGGGAGGTTTAATCTTTTTCCCAGTGTCCTCCCTCATGAGTGAATTGCGGCTTGTCCTGCAGCACCACTTTCAACATGTCTTTACTCGACTTAGACCACTGTCACAGCGGGACTCTAGTGAAAGGTCACAAGAGTGCCCTGCGGCACATTCTGACTAGCATGATCTCACTCTGACTCCCGCACAACTCCCTTTGCCCTACTCCTGTTTCGCTCGGCACAAATAGTGAGCGCTGAGACCCCCTGCTTACTCATCAACCACTTTGGAAATTGCCCAGCAAATTCATCTGACATGTCCCTGTGATCGAAGAAGCTCAAAAAAATTGATCATTTCTCCACATCTGGGACTCAGTGTGGTCCAAATGATCCTGTCCTAGTGTCGGGTATATTTTGTGGCTTTCTGTGCCATTCGCTTTCTTTTTGTTTATTTTCTTTTTAAATCATACAGAACTTACTTCTAATTCAATTATAGTGGTGCATGTTTTTTCAACCATAACTTTAAATCAATATACACTTTTTTTCTTCAAGGTGATGCCTAATTTATATTTACTTAAAGGTTTTGGGACATGTAATTATATTAAGGTACAGTATAACAAGAAGCATTTCTTTTCCCATCACAGCTAGAGTATATATTAAAAATTCTTAATATATGACTATAATTCTTCACCGTGAAGACAAATTGGAGGAATCCTGCCAATTTTAAGGAAAAATGAGCTAGCAATGAATTACCATGTCCCCATATACTTGGTTTGAATTACCACAATCCATTATACATATAGGGCGTTCATCACAGACCTTTAAAACAAAGATGTGGTCTACATTTAACTGCCAAAACTCAAAGCGCTGTCAGTGCTGATTCATTCATTCATTTTCCATACCGCTTATCCTGGGTTCTGGAGTCTAACTCGGAGAGCTCAGGGCACAAGGCGGAGGACACCCTGGATGGGGTGCCAGGTCATTAAAGGGCACAAACACACATAATATACACTCACACCAGATTGTGCACTACAACCAAGCTGGAAGCACCAATTAGCCTACAGCCTCGCTTTTGACTATAGAGGAAACTGGAGTACCAGGAGAAAACCCACAAAGCACGGAGAGAACGTGTAACCTCTACACACACACAGTGGCAAAGATCCTCACACCCATTCTTGGAGGTGCGATGCGACAGTGCTACACACTAAGTGACCATCGTCCTCAATACTGATTCAGGTTTCTATACAACTTTGCTGATTTCCTCAAGGTCCTGCAGGTTAAGAACGGCAATAAATGATGTGCTTTATGAACGTGAATACTGTTTAATGGAATGAAGATTTAAAAATTGACAGCTCACCGAATTCACATTATAATTCCATTTAGTCATTTGGCAGATGACTTATCAAATTTGAAAATAGCCAAAAGGTAAATCTAAAAAGATTCATAGCCAGATGAGTTGCAAAGATGCTTGTTTTTGGTGCAGCAATTTAGTCAAACAATCCTTCTAGTTCTGCCATCATAGCAGGCATGTGACAGGAAGCCATTGCACATTGCCCTGAAGCTGATCTATTGAGAAACAAGTAGTGCATTAAACATTCATATGCATTGTAGAGAAAGCCTTTATGTGAGCAGTATAGGCATATTTTAAGTAAGTAATGTTTATAATAGTGAATTTATACATGCACTTACGATTAGTGCATCAGGAAATAAACGAAATGCATACATTAACAGCCAACTGAGTCTGATTTGAATAGATTTTTTAATATATCTGGCTAAATCGGTTAATTGATATCATGATTTATGAACATTATGCTACATTTAAATAAAGCTCCTAAGATGGAATGGCCAACCTGCAACTAGAAGAAACCAAAGAAAAAGAAATCCTACTCTGAATTTGTAAAAATCAACAATAAATTAATATCACTGTACTTCCTTAAATGTGTTTATACAGTAGGTGTGTTTTTATTAGATCACACTATATAGACACATACGTTGGTTAAATCTATAACGACTATTTAGAAAAAGCAAAAATTTTCACAAGCTCTTGATCACTAATGTTAGATGGCTAGCTGGTTGCTACTGTAGCACGGACCTCACTAGGGAGTGTACGTACAGCACATTGCAGCCTGAGACGTATCAGTTCAGCCACTTATTGGGCGCTTATTGCTGGCTCTAATGAAGTGTAGCACAGCCTTAAAAGAAGATGCCATGGCAAATGGACCTGACTTACACACCACCTGAGCTACTGCAGCCATCCGCTTTTTTATATGGTATTTCATTTTAAAGAAATAAATGGTCGTATTTGTCTTAATTTAGGGATTTTTGTTGGCTTGGTTTGTCAATTTCTTTCACATTGATATTTCTTCAGTTAATACAATTAATATGTATTCACTCAAAATGGTTTAATTAAATGTGTGTAATTAACATTCAAACGCTACTGAAATATATTACTTAATTGATATTAATGAATGTATATGTTTCATTATTTCCTGATGTGCCAAGGATTAGTGCATGTTAGCTAGTATGCGATAGTATATAGTTTAAAGTATAAATACAGTATATTGCTTTTTGTCAATAAAGTGTTAGACATATTTAATGCAAACAGGAAGAATGCTCCCCGGCAACAACATGGAAGGACCACACACACACACACACACACACACACACACACACACACACACACACACATGCACGCAGATACACACAAAATCTATGCAATACTAACCGAGATATTTCCTGGGAGAAATTTCTCTGTCGTTACAATTGCTCCTGGCCGCGAAGTAATGCAGTGCCCTAAATGCACCATATTCAATCCGGCAAAATCTATTTAGACCCATCATGCTCTCATCTGACAGGTCTAAGAATGCAGTAGATTGCTGTCTCGCTCGCAGAAATGAAGATGCGCCGAATACATAGACACTGGACGGCGCTCTATCAGGCCTGTCAAACCTCATCTAGAAATTATTAGTCAGGTCATTCAAGCGCAAAGGAGCGTTTTTCCTGCTTCAGTCATCACTGTGATGCACTAGGACTAATACATGCGTACAACTGGCTAGAAATGCATGACTCAGGCCATTACAGGCTGGACAAAAGGATAGGCATAGTTTAGACCATTATGTTAGGCTCTTTGATCACTAAATAGTTCACAGATTATGCTGTGGTTAAAGATATTATAGTGAAAGAGAAAAAGATATTCATATTTAGGAATGGGCTACAAACAAGTCCATTTCCTGGGCTCCCCATTCAGATTATGCAAATTACCTGCTTTTAGTTCATGCCTCAGAGGTTGCCAACTATTTCCTACAGTAATAATCAAGACCTTTTTTTTTTTTTTTTAAATAGTGAATCAACCAACAGGATTAAACATTTGGCCTTTCAGCATAAAAAATAGGGAAATAAATGAAGTCTGAACAAGGAAATTGTTGAGTTCTTCACCCTTTTCTGCTTTCAAATGTAATACAGTGCAATAATGTATGAAACAATAAAAAAAAAAAAAAATGGAATAGACGAATAGAATCACTTATAAATGAAAAGAATTGACATAAAAACCAAATTGTGGTTTGGTACATTGCCAATTTATTGTTGCATGAATAGTCCCAGATGTAATTATCACATTAATCACTGCAAATTGAATTCATCATTATGGCTTTTTTCTTTGTTACATGGCAGCTCTTGATAATCCAGCGCAGGCTATTATTTCGCATTTTATTATTTTTTTATATTGTGCCTCAATATTTACATATGCAGACTAATTAATAGAGACACAAGATCCTAAATCGAATTGACATCGAAATGTAACGTGTGCACAATGTGGGCTATTTTATCTCAAAAGAAAATGATGCCAATGTTTTTGTTGTATGTAACTGAAGTCTGTAGTTACGGTAAGTGTTATGTCTGACATGGGCAATTTTAGTACTAAATACACATGCTTAATCGAATTATGAATGTGTAAGACGAGTCTAATATCAGTGTAATTTTCTATAATAATGTCAGCATCTATATATCTATTCTGTCTTAAAAAGCTGCCAAGTCATATAATTATATTCAGAATGAATATTGCTATTCGGTAATGCCGCACGCACGCAAAAGCCTCCATCAAGTCTTTCATCTTCGGTTTCTTATCTGCAGTATAATTCACAATATTTTAAACAAATTAAAAAAATTAATTTACATCATGAGCACATTGACTCTACAGAACGTCTGTGTCCTGCCATTAAAAAAAAGTCACAGTGGAAAAAGATTCCCCTTGAAACGCCAGATGAAAGTTCTTTTATGGCATTAAAAGGCCATACGAACCTCACTTGCTAGGGCCTGTCAGAAAATTTCTTTCATTTCCTTTTCCCTTAGTCTCTTTTTACCTTTTTGGCTGTTGTTTGAATGACCTTAGGTGGTAAGATGGTAAGAAGTGACTTACCTACGCCTGCTCTCTTGAACCATATTCCTCTTTTTAACATCTAGCTAATTCAGTCATCGTTGTGCTGAAGAGAAGAGAATGTTTTATCTGTTAGTCAAATTTTATTTTGTGTTTCAGGTACAACAGCACCAGCTCTGTTAAACAGTACATCTAACCAGCTCTACCTACACTTCCATACTGATATCAGTGTCGTCGCTGCTGGATTTCACCTGGAGTACAAAAGTGAGTAAAGAAAATGTGATGCTTGGCAGTGTGTTCCCCTGTCTGACCTTGGAGTGGTTCAGTGCAAATTATAAATGTCATCATAATGAGTCATGCACACAACTCCTGCATTCATGCGCCCAGATGCCCAAACAAAAAAAACAGGAAAACATTCACCGGACACGTGGATTCGTACACCAAACGTGCACAAATACACATTTCCATCTTACTTTCCTCATAAGGAACATTCATTGCCAAAGTTAATAATGATATGATACAGTATATGATGATATAGTTTAAATTTACTCTAAACCTAATAGGATAAAAGGGCTCGACTGTATTGTATTTGTATGTGACAAATAAAATTTGAATTTGAATTTGAATTTGACATCCAGCATGCATTATGTGAGACATGTTACCAAGAGCCTGGAAACTCTAAAGACTTTCCTGTACTGTATACCTAAAAGTATACAATTTTCCATTGTTAAATAACAGCATGGTTCATCATTAAGTTTGTAAGTTGTTCACCAAAATGAGTTGCGACTATACACTCGCTAGCCACTTCATCAGGTACACCAGTTCAACTGTTTGTTAACGCAAATATCTAATCAGCCAATCACATGGCAGCAAACTCAATGTATTTAGGCATGTAGACACGGTCAACACCATCTGCTAAAGTTCAAACCGAGCATAAGAATAAGGAAGAAAGGTGATTTAAGTCGCTTTGAATGTGGCATGGCTGTTGGTGCCAGATGGTCTGGTCTGAGTATTTCCAAAACTGCTGATCTACTGGGATTTTCATGCACTGTACTCTCTAGGGTTTACAGAGAATGGTCTGGGAAAAAAAAAGAAGAAAATATCCAGTGAGCAGCAGTTCTCTGGGAGAAAATCCTTTGTTGATGTCAGAGGAGAATGAATTTGGCCAATAGAATTTGGCATAAACAACATGAAAGCATGGATCCATCCTGCCTTGTATCAACAGTTCAGGCTGCTGGTGGTGGTGTAATGGTGTCGGGGTTATATTCTTGGCATATTTCAAGCTCTTACCAATTGAGCACTGATTGTTTAAATGCCACAGTGTCCCTGAACATGGTTGCTGACCGTGTCCATCCCTTTATGACCAGCAATATAACGCACCATATCACAAAGCTAAAATCATCTCAGACTGGTTTCTTGAACATAACTGTGAGTTCACTGTACTCATATGGCCTCCTCAGTCCAGTAGGGCACCTTTGGGATGTGGTGGACTCAGAGATTTGCATCATGGATGTGCGGCTGACAAATCTTACAGCAACTGTATGATGCTGTTGTTTCAATGTGGATCAAAGTCCCTTAGAAATGTTGCTAGCACCTTGTTGAATCTATTCCATGAATAATTAAGGCCTTTCTGGTGGCAAAAGGGGTCCAACTTAGTACTTAGCAGGGTGTAACATTCCAATGAGTGCATTGTAAATCCATTTGAATTAGAGCTGAATCTACGACTGTCAAGGTGTTACTCAACACATTGCGATATTTAAGAGTTCATCAACATTGGTATAAATTGAATTAATTTCATAAATTGTTTCCCATACTGCAGCTTGGTTCATACAATTTGGTAAAACATTCATTATGATACAAATTACATGGCTAATGAAAGTCTTTTTTTTTCTCATTACCTTCATGCATTTCATTAAACAGGGGAGCATGGTTTAAATTCTACACTTGTGTAAGATCATTGTGTGTTTACAAGCCCAGACAGGTTAGTTTATTGGCGCATCATGGATAGAGAAATTTTTTTTTTATATTGGTTTGGGAGGTTTGTGTAGCTGCAGAATTAAGAGGCATAATTACACTTTTGTTCATATTTACTTTATAACCAGATACAGACCCCAAATCCTGTAGGAACATGTTTACGACTGGCAAGGATGATTTTAAGATGTACAGTAGCGTTATGTAATCTGAACATAGGGAAATTACTGTATATGTCGCTAATGGTGAACTAATGTTATAAACCGTAAAACCGTGATCTAATATTATAACCAAGTGACGGGAATTGGTGGGGAAACACCTAAAGCCACCTCTAAGCTCCAGGGTTTCCAGGTTAATCCAGTTTGGATACTGTGCGTGGGTTTTACATGTCTCGACCGGCTTCCAGGATTCCTGGAAGGTGGATTGGCGACTCTAATTTGTACCTGGGTTGTTTATCTGTGTTGCCCTCTTTGACCCTGAACAGAATGCATCAGTTATGAATAAATGAAGGATATTGTCAGAAAACCAGAATTATTACAGAATATATACATTGATAGGGTAATGTTCCATGCCCTTTTCTAAATTGCTATGCAATTTATTGTTCAATATAATAATCAAAAATAGTCCATAAAGAAAGCTTTAATTTCCTCTTGGGGTGTCTATTCCTGATTTCCAATGATGATTTGTAAAAAGTGCTGCAAATTTCCCCCCACTTTGTATTCCGAGATGCTGTTCGAACCAGTAGTCGGATTCAGATAGGATCGGGGTTCCTCTGTCTTTGTGAAAATGGATGTGTTTGTATGCATGTCCATGTGTTTAGAGCATGGCTTTTCATCTGCCCAGCGCTGATGTACACCACCTCACCTAATTCACTTCCCTACATCTGCTCATTTGTCTGTTTCTATCCTCAGTCCCCTCACCGACACGGTCCAATTTGTCTGCTTTTCTGCCTGCATCCATTTAGAGAGCCGCACACCAGCTAGCGCTAGCAATGTCCCACAAAATGATGCTGCCTTAAAGTGAGCATTAAGCACTTCCCTTATCTTAATGCATGCCATCATGCTTATCAGGTTGCTGCCAAAAAAAGGAAAAAAAGTGCTGGAATTTTTCGGTTGCATGAGCTTCTACGCTTACTTTTTTTCCTCCCTACAAAATCTCAGTAAATCAGTGAACTCTAAATACATCTCAGAGTTATGGCACACTCCATCAACATGTAGCCCAATTAGGCCCGCCGCCAGTTTAATGGTCCATAGAAGTACAATAATAACAATCAGCTCTGGTGGAGTAGTGGCTCAGTTGAGAATCTGAACACAGGCTAAAACATCATCTCTGAATTAATGACGGTAATGTGCATTATGATTCCTGGCATGAGGCAACTCGGTCACTTATTCAAAATACACACACATGATTTGATTGAATATACAAGATATCTAATACCAGTCTAACATTTGGACACATCTTCAGTGTTTTTCGTTTAGTGATTGATTTTCTACATTCTTGAACAATACTCGAGATTTCAAAACTATGAAATAACACATATCGAGTAATTAAGCAGCAACAACAACAACCGTCAGTTGTTATTTTAAGACATGGAGGTCAGATGTTCTTGAACAGTTCTTTCAAGAATAGTATTGTAAAGTGCATTTGCAAAACCCATCAAGCACCATGATGAAACTGGCTCTCATGAAGACCTTCCCAAGAAAGCGACACCAAAATTTCCTTCTGCTGCAGAGAAGTTGTTCATTTAGAGTCACCAGCCTCACATGCTCAGAAGGCTTTACAGGGCATAAGTAGCAGATGCATCTCAGCACAAACTGTACAAAGTAGATTATTGCATATTTTAGATGATTTCACAGCAGTATTTTACAATAAAGTAAGAAATATAAATCAGGAATTAGAAGGTGTGTCCAGATTTTTGACTGGTAGTGTATGTGTGACCAATGTGGCTACAACCATAGACAAATGAAATGTAGAGCATTTGCAACCATAAATGTTCGTTCCTGTACCCTTTTTTGACACCTATTGCACTACTACCATGGGATGGACAGTTGTAAAGTGATGTCTTTCATTTCTTTTTGTGTTTAGCTGTAGGCCTGACCGCGTGTCCGGAGCCAGTTGTGCCGGCAAATGGGATTAAGAGTGGAGATCGGTACATGGTGAACGAGGTGGTGTCATTCAGCTGCGAGCCAGGATATGTGCTGCAAGTAAGGCACAGTGCACAATTTAGTTTCCCTAATCTTAACCCAAAGTACAAAAAATTAAAACTGTGTCACATTTGCATTAACCAGTTAGTGACTTGCTGATCATGGCTATCTAATTAAGTACTTGGTGCTTAATTTAGTGTAACAAATCTAACATACATCAGTTACTTCTGTATTTTTGAACACACAAAAGGGCATAGTACTGTAAGTATTCCAATTTAGTGAAGAAAAGTATTATTTTGTGTTTGTTGTTTGAAAGACTTGACTGTATCTTTAATTTTCTTTTAGGGTCATTCCCATATCACATGTATGCCAGGCACTGTGCGACGCTGGAACTACCCACCTCCGCTGTGTATTGGTATGCCCACTACTAAATGTGCTGCATTTTCAATTATAGGTTATGAAGTTATATATTTTTGTGCATTTAGCTAAATAATATTACAAAATGCTTTTGACTTTTTTTGTGTGTGTGTTATGTAAAACCAGCCAAGTGTGGTGCGACACTTAATGATATGAGTAACGTGATTCTGAGCCCCGGCTTCCCCGGAAACTACCCTGGCAACCTGGACTGCACATGGAGGATCCTCCTGCCCATCGGATATGGTAAGCAAATTGACTTAAGCCTAAATCCAAACCAAATCCTTAAATAAATACGTTAAATAAACACTAAATGTAATCCTAACATTAACCATCTAACAGATCAATAGATCAGTAAATGGTATATATTCTCTGGAGAGAGATCTTACTTGTTAGTAGCTTGGAGATGAGTGGATCCAGATTCGTGAGTTCAGGCCGGACCTGGGAATGTTCTGGATGTAAAGGATCATATAATTGGTCCAAAATTCATACATTTATGAGCCCTACATTACTGAAATATTCATACTTGGTAGCGAAGCCAGACTTTCAGCTCTGCTTGTCTTTTGCATGTCTTGACTGTTGACCTGTTTGTGTCATTTCAGTGTCACATCTGACATTTTCCTATAGGGCACCTGTGTTTCTTTCTGATCCTTCTTTTCACTTTACTCTAGAGCTATGTTAACAACGCCGACGCTTGAGGTTGAGCGTTTTTAGGTTCATTCAGGGGCTTCAGCTGTTGGGTATACATTTTAAAATGATTTCTCAATTATTTAATATATTTCCATCGTTTAAATGAACGGACAGGTTTAGGAAAATGTATTTCATTAACCTGAAATGATGATGAAAACTTTAGGTACACTGCTAAAAATAAAAAATAAACCTAAGCATGTGAAAATATCTTGGAAATAAGCAAATGTATCTAATAGTTTTAAGTTTAAGAATATTTAACCTGAGATGCATGGGCATTTGTTTTCTGTTGGCATATACTTGTTTCTAGAAAAAAAAATAATAAAGAACTAGACAATTTCAAGCTTTAAAATAGTAATAAAAACATTAACAATCATGTATCTGCATTATTGTGTACTTATAATGAGAAATTATATATACTGTAAAGTTATACACAGGGTGTCAATATATTGATTGGCAAACATATCAATTTGAATATATTGAGCAAAAAATAATACAACAGATAAGAAAATGCAAAGGCCATCAGATTGAACATGTAAAGCATATTCTGTAATTAATAAATAATAAATACGCAAGTAAATATATGTTGTATTATACTGATTGGTTCCTGACTTTTTAGACACCATATATATTCAAGATATGTTTACCTGCTTAGATGCTATTTGTTGCAGTGAAAAATGCACTAATAAGGCCTTCATTTAATTAAGTGTGTAACATACTGTATGTGCAAATGTGATAATGCTTTGGGGGGGGGGATCAGAGCTAGTTGACTAACAGGGTTTAAGGAGAAAAAGTGAATTGAGCAAAATTGCACCTCTTGTCAGTTTCTCTAATGTACAAGATACAAACAGAAAATATCAATTTTGCACTGCTGTATGATTTACTACATCTGGAGTTTATGCCTGTAGGGCAGGTTAAATTTGCAGAAGCTGCTTCTGATGGTTAAAAGTTAAATGGTAAAATTTTATAAGTTTTTATGAGAGTTGCACTTTTATAGAAAAACTTCAAAAACTTCACTAACAAAATGTTTTCCCAGTTAAATTTTTTCTTTAAAATATTTTCACTGCTAGTCTGAAATTATCAGAGCTTTTTTCAATGTTTGTTTGCTGTTATAGTAGAAACAATATAATAAAACAAGATATTTATACAGTATAAAGATGTGATTTGCCCAACACAATTACTTGCTGTTATGAAACATTAATAATTATGTTGATTAATTGTTACCAAACAGAATTCAACAGGATATACAGTGATGTTCAAAAGTACCCCCTCTTTTAAATCTGTGTTTTTGAAAAAAGAAGAAGAAGAAGAAAAAAAAAGAAGTTGTTTGTCTGAGGTTGTATTTGTCTAAAAGTAATTTTGATTATGTTTCTACACAAAACACATACAATTAAAAGCAGGTGTAACTTTTGAACATGACTCTATAAGATATAAAGTTGGTCTTATATTTGATATCCATCATACACTACCATCACACTCCTGATACCAGTGATATTAAAGCTCACATATTATACTAAACAAGTCTACTAAACACACTGTTTTAGTGTCAGTAGCTTTTAATGGACTGTCCCAAAACACTAATTGACAGAAGTGTATTTTCATAGCCAATCAAAATGCAGGAGCAGAAACGTGCCTTTGAAAAACATGCATCGTTTTTGAGCCCGCTCATGTTCGGGACCGTTTCAGGGAAGAGTTATAATTTACAGTTGGCAGCCTCAGTGTTTAGTTTAGCCACTACACGCTAACATAGTGTACCCATGTTTACCTCTTGTTTAGACTGGACATTTAGCTCCATATCAATCGCATTTTAAACTGTATATCCCAAATATTCAATACATATTGGCAATTTAAATTGGCTCAAAGTTTGCACATCAATGCTGTGGTACATTCTTAGTATTTCTCATAATTTTCTAGCCCATGAATTCATCTTGTTTTTGAGGTTGACTTGTTAGAGCTCTCTAATGCTCTCTAGTTCACAACACCCTCCTGTTGGAGGCTAATAAAATGGTGAATTCTGGGTGGAGCTGAGCCTTGAGCTAGAGAAAGCATTTTAAAAAAGAACTTTTTTTCCCCCACCAGAATAATGAAAATGTTATGAACAACAAGCCAATCTGAAAGATATGCAAATTTAAGGGAGAAAAAAGGATAGGTGATGTCTTTCCCTCCTATTTTCAGCATGTGCACACACTTGAGACCCATGTGTTTGTATAATACCGTAGGTGGCCTTTAAGGAGAACCCAGAGAAAGGAAAACAATACTTTATTGAATTTTAAATTGATACAAAATAAAGGTTGAAAATAATATATAAATGAGACGATTCAGGGAAGTTTTTTAGTACAATATGAGTGGCAAACTGGTGCAAACATTAGTGTGTCGTGTATTAAACGTTCACATGTGCTATTTAAATTCTATTTAAAGGCTAATTTTTAATATGAGCCCAACTTTGTCAGTATTATTGTCATAATTACACAAAAATGTTTTGAATATACTGGGGCCTGAATGTCTCTCCTGGCTTTCTCTCAGAAGAGAAGGGAATTAGAGAAACCCACAAATGCACAATTAAAACTAAAATCATCAGTATGTGCAGAGTCAGGCTACATTAATGTCCTATTAAAATCCTGTAATTCTTTACAATAGTTAAATGTCACGCAGGCAAGCAGACAAATATATGCAAGTGCACCTTTTTTTTTTGTTCTTGTTTTTATTAACTGTAAAGTATGAAGTAAACAAAAAAAGTATTTGTGAGGCTGGCAAATAGATGGGTGAAAACCGAGCAAGACTAAATGAGACAACGTTAAGCATGCTGTGGTCAAAACTCGAATTGCGTTCTCAGAATAATAATAACAGTACCCTCCATGCTTGAGATGTGAACTGCGGTCCTCAGTCAGACGCAGCGTCCTTCAACTAAAGGATAGTGAAGTCTGAAAACATGCTATAACAGAGGTTCTGCTTTTTCAAATGCTGTGGCGAGAGTAGGAAGTGGAATGAGCCGGAGGGACTGTGAAAAGCAGTCTATCACTACTATTATGGAGGTTTGGCCTTGAGAGGAGGGCAGATCTGTGATAAAGTGTACCGTGATATGGGACCATGGGCATAGCGGAATTGGTGACGGGAGCTGGGAGAGAATGTGGAACGTTTACAAGCAGATTAGGTTACAAAAAGATGATGAAGTTTCTAAGCTAGCATATCGTGTGCAGGCAAACCGCAACAGGAGAGGAACCTGATGGGGTTGTGCTGTTTCTGTTTTTTGTGGTTGTAAAGAGCGATTATTTGACATCCATCTCTGACCTCACACAGCAACAAAGCATTCTGATGTTTGATGTGGACATTGTCCAAAAAAAATAAAAATCCACCAGTTACGATGATGTCATTTACAGGACATAACACTGATTAGGGTTTATTATTGGGTGATCACCAGGGATCACCCAATATATCATCACAACACCTACCGTAGGTGCCGATTTGATCTTTATTGTGATTCTGTAAATATTATGATTTTTATAAATTCCTGATTCATTATAATTTACAGAGTTTGTTACAATTTGAAACAAACATAGCAAATCTTTTGCTCTACACATGATGCTGTCCTGCTTGCCAATGTGTGAATAGATGAGCGCATTGTTAAGAGTTGATAGTAGAGCACACCACCTGTTGGATCATAGGGGACCTGCAACATTTTAAAACCTTAAACGCAAATATATATAGATAGATATATAAAAAAAAGATTTTGGAGTCAGTGTATAGATAAATGAATTGCCACACAAAAGAATAATGATACATGACTAAATCTATTTCCACTTCCTACAGTACATGCAATTATTATGAAAACGGTTAAAAATGGTTTTGCAGGTGAATTCGGATGTTGTTATTGTGGTGTATTCAAAATAAATCTATCAGTAGTAACTACTTCAGTGTTGTCCAGGTTTCCCCCGTGTCCTCTTGATTTACTGATCTTTATTCTTAATAAGGAGGTGAATAATGAGCAAAGCAGGTTGTATTTTCCTGCAGGTGCTAATGTAGAGGCAAGGCACTTGGCCCAGTTTAGCATGCTGGCTGCGGAGTTTTTAACCACAGGAAGCTTTCTGACTGGGCATTTGGCCATTTGTATAGTGCTTTAATCAGCTTGTTTCCACATCCTGCAGGAGCACACATCCAATTCCTGAACTTCACAACTGAAGATAACCACGACTTTCTCGAGGTGCGTAATGGACCTCAGCACAGCAGCACACTGATCGGCCAGTACAGCGGCAGTGAGATCCCGGCTCCTCTCCTGAGCACGACTCATGAGACAGTCATCCACTTCTACAGCGACCACTCGCAGAATCGCCAGGGATTCAGGCTCACATACCAGGGTAAGAAGTATTATCAGACTTTCCGTTGCTGACTGTAAGGATTCCTTACTCAAAAGGTTTGCCTGCTGTTATATGACGGGACGGGGGGGAAGCTGACTTGGTGGTGACCAAATGTGGGGAGGAAAAAAAAAAAAAAAGGTGGGGTACACTTGGATTTTCTTAACCTCGTGTGCAGAAGCCACTCATGGTGGATTAGTTACTGAGTTCCCCTTCTGCACAAAGTTTCTCATGGCTGATTGGATAAATTGTTTTTGCCTCCATGAAGCTTGTGTGCCTTCTAGAGAATGACAGCGTCTCCCAGCATCTGTCTGCTCTGTCATGAAAAGCAATGACAGTGTTTATTGGACTGTTTGGTGGAAGGAAGATTTATTTAGTTACAGAAAAATATAAATCAATAAGTGGATCACATGATCTTTGTGTTTCTGATTCTGGCTTTCTAAAAAGCTTGATAAAAATAACCCACCGTTGTCCTCTTCGCCCACTTGTAGGTCAGATAGCTTCCATGCCTCTTCTCATATTTCCGTCTCTTTTCTCACCAAGCCGAGGTTCAAGAGTTTGAAATCGTCTGAGTTGATGATGAATGATTTGTAAGCCCCAAGTGTCTGTTTGCCTGAAGAAGAAATATGAGTTTTTTGATATCCTAGAAACTCACTGAAGTGCACAGAATAGATGATCATTTATAATAGATGGTAATGAAAAAAATAATAAAACCTGAATGTAAAAGTATGAACATGATTGCCCAATTTTGCTGATTGTTTTGTAACCATACTACCACATTCCTGCACCATATGTCCCAAAGAAAATGATTAATAGACTTTTCTGTTGTTGTTGTTTTTCAGCTTATCAATTGCAAAATTGTCAAGATCCATATCCATTCCCTAATGGATATATAATCCACAGTGACTTCAGTGCAGGGCAATCCGTAACGTTTGAATGTTATCCAGGATATGTTCTAGTTGGTTATTCGGTGTTAACATGCCAGCATGGAACCAACCGTAAATGGAACCATCCATTTCCACGATGTGAAGGTAAGTGGAAAACATTGCAAGACTGAAAAAATGTTTATCAGTGCCTTTTCTGGGCTAAATTCCTTTTTTCAGGCAAGGTATCCTTACATAATGTGATCTCTGAAGATATTCAGAGGCAAATGCAGGTTTATATTTGCTGCAAGTTTGCAGTAGAATAATTTTGCAGATTTTCTCTAACCATTCTACATCCCCAAAGGCCTTTTAATGATGCTCTTTAACTGAAGTGTTGCTGCTTTGTGTTATACTGGTACAGCATAACAAGGACTACTTTTTTCCCCAAAGCTGCCTTTTAAATTAAGCACCTTGAAGACTGATCCAGTGGAGACCACGGCTACAGGGACCCGCTTTAAATTGCAGCCTTGATGATCAATCAGAGTAGTGCAGTGTGAAAGCCGTCTAGCCCATAATCAATCAACAGCACTGCGCATTTCCTATTCCTTCTGTCTGTCTCCGAGCACTAGACACCATTGCTTTTCCTCCTCTGTTGCACAGTTTACACCATGTTTTTTCTCCCCCTTCCTTCCCATCTTCCACTTTGTGGACCCCCCTCCCCCTCCCTTTTCTCCAATCCTCTAATAATCCGAACAGAAGGCCATGGTCCCCTGCCTGACGGTGCTGTCATTAGTATGATGATGTCGCACTTCCCCACTGCTGATCATCTGCCATGAATATCTTTCTTGGGAAAGATGAATTATCATAGCGCCTTGTTCCTGAATTGTGTATGTTTTTGTTCACAGCACCCTGTGGCTACAACGTGACAGCTCTGAACGGTACGATTTTTTCGCCCGGGTACCCCAATGAGTATCCGGATTCACAGGACTGCTTGTGGCTCATCACTGTGCCTCACGGCCATGGCGTGTACATCAACTTCACACTGCTCCAGACTGAGCCTGTAACCGACTACATTGCGGTGTGGTGAGCTCTCAACACTGATCACACTGATAAGAACATAGAAACGTGAACAGAACAGTGGTAGGCAGGAATTCATTTAAGGGGAGTATAAAGAAACATGCAAAATGAAATTAGTGTGAGATCTACAGTAGGACTGCGACAACTAGTTGACAATGTTGATCAAATGCAATGACGATGGCGATGGATTTCGTTGCCACTCGCATGGGCAACTAGGACTAAATCTGACTCCGTGTGCACAAAATGATTTGCCACTAATGGGAAGCAAAGTATATTTAGCAATGTTTTGCATGTTTCAGATCAGTCTGGCAATCTTTCCCTATTAACAGGAACCTTATGACAGTCTCAACTGAAATAATTTAAATAATATGCCAGAAATGACACATTACCTTATAAAACCTGGTCTACATTGATTAATCCTGTTTATTCCATTCTTTAAAGTTGATCTTTTGTGACTGTTATTATAGCACACTTGTTGCCTTAAACATTTTCTGACATTTATACTGTATAATCAGCTAAACTAATCCGTGTGTGTTATGTTAAGCATTAAAAAATTGTGTTATGTTAAGCATTAAAAAATCACTTGGAACACCTAAAAATATTTTAGGTGGGGATTACAATTCTACAAAAATCGTCTTTAGAATAATTCAGTAATATAAATAATTCAGTAAAATAGTAATTCAGTAATCTTTATTATTTATAAGTGTCAATACTGTATGTGTAAAGGTACACAGAGAGGTGAGAAATGAAAAATTGCTTGGATTTTCCTGGGGATTTCACTGCAATAGTTTGAGTTCTTCAGAGGGAAGTGCCGTTGTTCTTCTGAAGGATCACCTTCATCCTATGATAAAGCATTTCTATCCTTATGCATGGTTTGTCTGGCATTTTATGAGATGTGTTCATTATGAGATTTAACCATATAGCTATATGATACAAGCCATTTTTATTTCATTCTATCTGACAGCTCCATTTTAATGGATCAAAAAGATGTGTAGCATTGAAGAAAGTGCAGCCTATCTTAGGCCCTTTCTTAGTTACGTTAGGCATTAATCTTCAAAAGCCATTAAAAGAGTGGGCTACTCTGTTAAGTCATCATTTTTCCTGGTTTTCATTCAACATGGCCTGTAATGAAATGGCTTCACATGAAAGTCAGCACAAAATCCAGCCATAGATTTGAAAGCAAATCAATTTTCTCCAACCAGTCAGGGGGAAAAAAAAAGCAAGGCGTTATTAAACTATTTAATGCAAGAATTGGGAGTAATGTATTTCCAATGTGTTCTCGCTCGCTTTCCCGCAGGGACGGACCAGAGCAAAGCAACCCGCAGCTTGGAATCTTCAGCGGCAATACAGCCCTGGAGTCAGCTTACAGTTCTTTTAATCAGGTTCTTATCAAGTTTCACAGTGACTTCTCCACCAGCGGATTCTTTGTCCTCAATTTCCATGGTTAGTTTCTGTTCTATGGGGAAAATATTTCGCTTCTGAACCAATGCATATCATGCAAAGTCTTCTGGTAGAGTGGCTAAAATATGAGATTTATCCTGGTACCCGATATTCAATAAAGCAGCCACTGGTTCTGATGACATGAGCATTTTAGTCACAAAAAGACACTACCTGTTTTGGGACGTGTTTCAGAATGTAAGCATGTGTAAAAGAAAGCAAAAAAAAAAAAAAGCTACATTTTTTTCATATATAACAATTACATACAGTGAAAATACATACAGCGGTGGCCAAAAGTATTAAAAAGGTTAATATGCCATGTATTATAGTTCTGGAAACGGGTGATGCCACTAATTAGTTCTAGCCTTTCTGGCTGAAGAGTTGTGCTATTATCTGTAAAACTAGTGAATAACCAGAGCCTTGGCCTGGGTAATGTCCCGACGTGAATCCAATAGAAAACTGCTGGATGATGGTAAAGAATGCAGTAGCAGTCAAGAAACCGTCTTCTGTACATGATCTTCAAGAAGCAATCAAGCAGGCATGTGTTGATTGAGTGACACCAGAGTACTGCAGACGTCTTTTTCACTTTATGCTCAGCCGGATCTAGCAGCTTTTGAAGAATAAAGGACTTCAAGCTACATATTAATATAAATTTTATTTATATTAATTAATATAAAAAAGTTCTTCTTATCTTGATTGTCATTACATAAAAAATTGAGAATATCATTAAAACATTGAATTCCACTTTCGGTGCAAAAACTTTTAGCCGCCACTGTACATTTATCCCACAGTGTTGCTGAGTTCTCAGATCAGAAAGTGTGTATGTTAAATGTTCTATAACTGCAGGGATGTTCCACAGCTCCAGCTGTAATTAAAACGAAAGATTCATATACATGAACTCTATGGTTTTTAAAGTAACAGCTTGGTCATAGGGACAAGCTTCATAACCTAATTGTAATCAAAAAAAGGAATAAACAGATTGATACACAGTGATATAAGAAAATATAAGAAATAAAAAAAACATGTAATATAGTTTTCTGTAAGTGAGTGTTAGTGCTTTGTATTAAGCAACTTTAGACCAGAGATTTTTATACAATTAAGGAAAGACAAAGTGAAGGATTTTGAATTGTCTTTAATTTCTAATAAAAACGTTCTGCTCTGGTATACAGTATATAGTACAATTTCAGATACATGCAGTATATCCTGTCATTTTTTGTTTTGCTGATATAGCTTCAATTAATGTTATAAAAATGTGACAAATCTCTTCATAATATTTCTCTTTTTTTTTTAGCTTATCCACTGAAGAAATGCTCCCCTCCTCCTGCTGTAGAGGAGGCAGAAATATTATTTGAAGACAGAGATTATGAAATAGGTATGTGACACTACACAATTTAATCTATATTTAGATGATTCGCTCATTTTACTGTTTTCAAAAAACGGAAGGTGGGTAGATAAAGAAATGACAGCTCTAATATTTCCAGGAAATATTCTGACAGGATATTATTAAATATGTGGCACATGTCTGTGAATAAACCTTCTTGTTGTAACTCAACGGATGGTTTCCACATCACAGGATAGCGACTTTGTTCCGTTTCCATTTTTATGGTGCGATTGAAAAATCAACCTGTCATGTTTTCAGCCTGAGCTTGCTCTTCAAAATTAATAATTGAATTTCATCCAAATATCCTGCTTACAGTGGAGTAAAAAAGTATTTAGTCAGCCACCAATTGTGCAAGTTCTCCCACTTAAAAGGATGAGAGAGGCCTGTAATTTTCATCATAGGTATACCTCAACTATGAGAGACAAAATAAGAAAAAAATCCAGAAAAT
>JAQMYL010000038.1:28587602-28602570 GCA_030014365.1 Clarias pachynema
GAGGTATACCTATGATGAAAATTACAGGCCTCTCTCATCTTTTTAAGTGGGAGAACTTGCACAATTGGTGGCTGACCCACTGTACCTACATCTTAAATGTTTCAGAACCATTTAAATAGTAATGTTAATTTTAATAATCTCTTAATACTTGTTTTTAATCTTCATAAAATCATCTGAGTTATGATGAGAAACAAATTTATGTAAAATGAATGACATACAGTACTGTAGGAAAGTTTTAGTTTTACTGCCTCAGGCTGCTAAGTGCCATTATTTACTAGGTACAGTTTAAAAATTGTTTATGTAACAACCTCAGCAGCAACCTCATTTCCCCTCTCATTTGTATCTACCAGTCAGCATTCAGCATCACCAGTATATACTAATCATTGGCCTTTTTCATCCATCATCATCTGCAGCTGTTTCTCACTGGTTCATGCCTTACGCTTGATGTTTTATTGCTTGAATGATTCATAGGTCACAGTGTGACTAAAAAAAGAAAACATTCCTCTGAAACTGCTCAGGTACAGTGACTGGACTGGAAATGAGAGCCTGGACAATTATTACTCAAGACAAATGTTAGAAAGGTTGACTCTTAGGATGCAAGATATGTAGAAATGAGGGGTGCCTTATGTACTGCATTTGACAAAATTATACATCGTACAAAATTAGCTATAGAAGATAAAAGGTGCTTTAATTATCCATGCTGATGTTACAGTAAGAATTTGACTTTTTGTACATGATTATGAAAGGAATGTAAAACCATTGACACTGTAACATTTCAGGTGACATTGTAAGATATCGCTGTTTTCCTGGGTTCACTTTGGTCGGCAACGATGAGCTCACCTGCAAGCTTAACTCCCACCTGCAGTTTGAAGGCCCTCCCCCAGTGTGTGAAGGTAAATGGTAATCAATTACACAGTCAGGGTTTGAAATTGCATCTAACAAAAATCCCTGCTGAGATTATTACATTATAGCCAGCACTGCCAAAAAAAAAAGAAAACATAAAAGATGAGAGGAAGAAAGGTCAGAGATCCTTAGTGCTTTGTTGTCAAATGGCCAAAATTCTTGTAAAGCAGCTTCATACTCAGGATTCGCAGATAGACGATATCATACAAGAGACGTGGAAGGGGACCGATAAAAGGATTGAGCAGATTTGAAGAAGACCCTGCTTAAGATCTAGTGAATGATAGAAGTGAAGATGGATTTGTGATGGTGCAATGTTCAATTACAAAAATCATTTATTCATTTAATATTATTATTATTAATTTTATTATTATTATTATAATTAGTAGTAGTAGTAGAAGAATTAAAAGCCTAACATCTTGGCAGGTGAGACAATATTTATAAAAGAACGTTAATACAAAATATACTGAAACCTATGGAATATTCTGCTCTGTATGTCTCAACAGCTCAGTGTCCTGCTAATGAGGAGTTGTCCAAGTCCTCTGGGGTAATCCTGAGTCCCGGCTTTCCAAAAAATTACCCCAACTCGCAGACCTGCTCCTGGATCATCAAAGTGTTGCCCACCTATACCATTTCCATTTTTGTGGAGTTGTTTCAGAGTGAAAAGCAGTTTGATGAGCTGGAAATCTTTGATGGTAAGAGCATATTACATCATGTAAGAAATAACACACAACAGTCCATGTGGAAAGTATGCGCTCAAATGAGGAATGGCGCTTCCACCCTGAAGTGCATTGATTTCGTACAACTGCATGATCTGAAGTATGTGTTGTTCAACTCGCACCAAAGTGATTTGACAACTTTTTTTTTTTTGTCTGGGAAGATGAGAACTGACTTTAGTTCAGTGGACCACTCTAAATCTAATTGAATCAAAAATGGGTAATATTTTTGTGACTTTAATTAGGCAATTGTGCCTATGTTTTACATGTAATACTAGTACTTAGTCTTTTATTTATAACTCAATATGTTTACCTTACAAGTATGCATTTAATGAAACACTCCTAGAGATTATCATCAGAGCAGGCCCACTTATTGAATTTTCTGTTTAATTTTGTTTTGTCTGTCCCAATTATAGTAACATAGGTATAATAAAAACATATTGAAGGGTTAAAGAATTTGATGATGTACACTTACATTCATATTTAGTATTTTTAAACTCTTAATATGCTTAATAAAGGGGTTGAACAGGAAATATTAGTTTTGCCTAGTGTGCAATTAAAGAGGACTCATTGTGTATTATATTTACATTATCAGTCCTAACATTATGATTAATGTCAGGTGACTTGCATAAAATTATCTCGTTCTACTGGCACACAGGCTGGGATATATTATGCAGCCAGTGAACATTTTGTCCTTGATGTTGGAAGCAGAAAAATTATGGGAAAGCTAAGGATTTGAGTGACTTTGACAAGGGCCAAATTGTGAGGGCTACATGACTGGTTGAGAGCAACTCTTGTGGGATGTTCCTGGGATGTAGTGGTCAGGACTTACCAAAAGTGCTCGAAGGAAGGAAAACTGGTGAACCAGTGAGAGGGGAGTGAAGAATAAAAAATCTACTGTAGATCAGATTGCTGGAGATTTTAACGCTAGTTTCCATAGAAAGGTGTGAGGACACAAAGTTCATCACATTTTGTTGCGTATGAGGCTGCGTAGCCACAGACCAGGCAGAAAGGCCACCGCCAAAGGCGCCTTCCATGGGCCTGTAAGCATCAGAACTGAACCATAGAGCAGTGGAAGAAGGTGGCCTTGTCTGATGAATCGTGATCTCTTTTACATCATGTGGACGGCCAGGTGTGTGTGCATTGCTTTGCTGGGATAGAGGTATCACCAGGATGCACTATAGGAAGGCAAGCCAGATGAGGCAGTGTGATGTTCTGGGCAATGTTCAGTTGGGAAACCATCGGATTTAACCATGTGAATGTTATTTTGACATATACCACCTACCTAAACACTGTTACTGGCCAAGTACACCCCTTCATGAAAAGGATATTGCAGGATAATGTGCCCTGACACACTGAAAAAAATGTTCAAGAAGGTTTGAGTATGACAATGAGTTTGAGGTGTTGACTTGGCCTCCCAATTCTCCAGATACTCAATCCAATGAGATATCTCAGAGATTGTTGGAAAAAATAGTAAGCTCCATGGAGGACCCATCTCACACCTTAAAGACTTTTAAAGTCAGGCTTGTTTTGGTAGTAACAGGGGAACCCTCAATATTAGGCAATTGGTCATAATGCTATGGCTGATCAGTGTATATCAAAAGGAAGTAAACCGCGTAATAGAGTGATATAGTGGTGGTCAATTTTATGTGCTTATCAATTCATTACATAAAAATGATTTAGAACAATAATATTCCATATTATTATATATTATCATGGGTATTATGAATCCATATAAAAGTACAGGTGTATTGCTTATTTTCAAGTTTCATTCTGTAGTGAGTACAGAACGAAATGAGTGAGTAACTCAGGTCTTCTTTTCTTTCCAGGGCCATCTGGACAAAGCCCGCTGTTGGTGGCGCTTAGTGGAAACCACTCAACGCAATTGAACTTTACAAGCAAAACCAACCAGCTTTACCTCAGATGGTCAACTGATCATGCTACCAACAAGAGGGGGTTTAAAATACGCTACACAGGTTTGTACACATCGTTCATGTAGACCCTACAATGTACCTTTTCAGATTTCAAGATGTCTTGCAGTTTCATCATCATTCTGAGGTCTCGTTTATTTCAAAACAGTCTGCTGGTTGTCAGTGCTACTGAAATGTAAAATGACAACACTGGACAGTATATTCTGTTTGTTTTTCAGCCTTTAGTGCCAGGTTGGATTACTTACCAAGTCCTCCAATACTGTTCCCCAGGATGTAGTTTTGAGTCAGAAACGGCAAAAAAGTTCTGTTTTTTTTTCTTTTAGAAGTAATAGAAGTACCTCATTAGAGTCGGAACAGATGTTTTGTACCTTCAGGGTGCCACTGATTGAGTCTGACATAATAGAGGTCAAAGATGCTGTAATGATTTTCGCTGAATAGTTTCTGCGCCTCATGCCTCAAACTGACGTTTTGACCAATGGCCAAACTTGATATATAATGTGCAGTGACTAGTGGCAGTGATTAATTCTCTTTTCATACAAACAGGCTCTCTTTTTCTTCTGCTTTCTTTTTTCACTTTTGCCATTCCAAGCAATGTTATTTTTATTTTGTTCCAAAATCCCAAGTCCTACTTTAACCTTCTGAGACGCAAACGTTAATGTTGTGTGCCTTGGAATTTTTCCCCATTTCTGTTTATTAATGCCTTCAAACAGAATGAAGTTTAAGGTTATGCCCAAGTCCTCATATGAGGATCTTACAGGAGAACACACACACACACACACTATATAAACAGTGCCTGACCAACATAAGTCGCTGTTTGGTTTTAAATAAGCAAATACTTAAAAGTCGTTGCTTTGATAATTACTGCAGTGTTTAATGCAGTGATAAAATCATGAATCACCATAATCAGAGATCACTTAAACCAATGGGTGCCAGTCCATCGCAGGGCGCACACACATACACTCACACACTCATTCAGGTTATACCAGCAATAGGCTTTTTTTCTTGATGCAATGGGCATATTTTAGGATGATAACGGCGAGATTCATCAGGCTCAAACTGTGAAAAAGCGTTTTTGGAAGCAGTCCTCACCATAACCCCACTGCAAGTCTTTGCAATGTGATGGAGTGTGATTTGATTTTCCCATCATCAGTACAGTTGTGCACCCTAATCAAAGGTAAAGGCAGTCCAATGAAATGTTAGAGTTTGCACCTTTGTTGGCCAGGGAGAATTGTTGGGAGAAAATATGGTGCCCTCATATGAAGACAATGGGGTCTCATGAGGGTGCAGGAACGAGAGTTGAGCAACACCTGTAATTTCAGTGCAGGAAGCAGTTACTTTTTTCAGTTCAGCAGCCCCAATAAATTATAATACGGTAAGGCCCCTAAAACTGCTTGCGGCTACACTTTGAACAACGAGTGAGTATTGAACAGCAGGCTATAATGCCTGTCTATCTCACTTTATCTTTACAAAACTCTGGTGGGAGCAGAGGCTTGGCTCATTCTGTCAGGGATTTTCTTTTCATTTTAAAGCACTCCATTGCAATTTTTTTTTTAATCAAAGTAAATTAGAAGGCCATGCTACATGGGATTTTTTTTTGTATGAAGTCTAGTCACTCTCTGCCAAGACAGGTTAAAAGGCATCAGCTCAATTAATATGATATTGTGTTTGATTTCATTTGTTCATAGTAAAATTAGCTTGAAATTTCTCAGGGAAAATAATTTTACACAGTGAGTTCCAACAAAACTTTATATTAGTTGTGTGCTGTGAAACTCCCAGGTTAGCCCAAGCATTACTTGTTCTTATAACCACATACTGTAAATATTTAGTATCAGTTACAGAAGTATATCATCTAAGATGATTTATAAACTAGCTTAAACATTAACATGTTTTTGGTCTGTTGGTACATGTGGTATATTATTTTCAGAATAATAAACCCCAGTCATACAATTTTTAGTCATTAATTCCGCTTATTTATCCTGCAAAGATCTCATATAGCACTATCTATAATTTATATATTACTTATGTTATATACTATATATTATTAATACTATGTATTTTATGAACAGCGGCATACTGCAGCGTGAGTGCACCACCCAAAAATGGCGGCATCACCAACAGGACGAAAGAGCGGCCAGGGAGCCGTATTCAGTACTACTGTAACGCAGGATACAGGCTTGTTGGTCAGCACAACGCCACATGCCGACTCCATCCGAACGGACTTTACCAATGGGATGCACCACCTCCACTTTGTCAAGGTACAGTAGGTGCTTTGCTTTATCCTGACGCTTGTTCATTGTTTTCACTGGTGTCAAGTTGGTTTCAGCTTGTCTTGTTACAGTTAATATAATTCAAACCTATTTACTATATTGTCTCTGATTTTTCCTTTTTTTTTTTCTGAAGCTTCGAATGTTCTGGTATTATTTCCAAACCTGATCATAACTTTGTCGACACGCCCTTAAATATGCATGTATGCCCTCCAATTCATTTATGATGCTGTTCCTTTTCTTTCCCACGCTGGCATACTTGAAAGGTTCTTTTGTATATGAAAGTATCTTTGATCTGTTGGTCCATCTCATTACATTCTTTAGTTTAAGAACACTCAGATGGATGGAGATTGAGTGTCCTTCATCCAAGTGTTGGTTGTAATGCCTGAGACAGAAATGTGCTCTCTGTCTCCGCCTATAAGAAGTTTATTTTCCATGCTTTTCTGTTGATCAGATTTATTTTAACAGTCAGCCTGGGTGCCAGTGTCAGTCCCCCGCGTTTCCACTTGCCTTCTGGCCCACGCAGTCACTGCTGGACATCTTCCCTGTCCACTGATGCAGCAACAGTCATTCTCCAAGCCTCTCTATTTAGTCATTATGGAAAGGATGAACTAGCAGAAATAGGCTATATATTTGCATAAAGGCTGGAGATGGTTAAAATTTATGCAGGGATAATTATTTCATGGGATTGTTATGAGTGCATGCTTGGAGGGAGTTTATGTTTGATAATTAGCTGTTTAGAGATTGGACAGAAGTGGTGTAGCTTATGTGGTAATGCATGTGCAGTCACACCTACACACAGAGACAGGCACTCACTCTCACAGCTGTCTGGCTACAAGGAATTATAATGGAGGTGGTTGGTCTTCTCATTATCTCGTTTCATGCCGACACGGTTATAATCCTTAAGCATCTGTAGATGGGTATGATTATCAATCAACACAAAATCAGGTTCAGGTATGTTTTGGAAAAAATATCTTTTAGGGCAATCGACCTACAACCTGGTTAACCTAGTGTAGTATATCACATGGTCAAAACTGCTCACATTTAAATAAGACCTGTAATGTGTGTGTGTGAGAAGTATGCGATATGCCGTGTGTGTATTCATTTGTTTTTGTTGGTTTTATAGTGTGTGTGCATGTGATGCACATGTGTGTTTATATGTGTACACACACAGACATACGTGTGCATGTGATATACAGTACACATGTATGTCTGTGTGTGTATACACATATATACACAGACATACATGTGTGCATGCACACAGGTGCGCACACATCAATTTGCTTCAGGATATTAAATCTTAAAAAAAAAAAAAAAACACAAAATCAAACTGACCTTTCATGCAAGCACAGCCATTACAGGCGATTATGGAAAAGTACACAACGTTCGAAGGACTGGAGGTCATGGCATTGATATTCTTTCTCAATTTTAGAGCAAGTGTGCACACCCAGAATATGAGCTAATTAAAGCCAATCATTTCTTTTAAACACCAAGAACAATTCAATGCAGTCTTGCAGTGAAGTCAGGCAAGGACTTGAGACACATCTATTGATTTATTTATTTGTTTGCTGTTGTTGGTTTTATACCCTTTATACTGTAGGATCTGATCTTTTACCTGGAGCCATCACTTTCCACCCTAGCAGAGGAAACATTTGTGTGCATCTTCACTTTTGATCTCATATCTGACCACACTGTCTACTTAGGTTTCTTTATGTATAGAGGGAAATGTACTGTAGTGTGCAGTAACATATAGAACAGCATTTGCGGATGAATGGGTGGATGGACAATCAAGAACTGTTGTTGACCATTGTTCCCAAATATGTCTCCTGATTAACTGGAATCAGTAGGAAAGAATGGACAGATGGATAGATAGACATACTGTGAAAGAATAGTTGAATACTTAAGAAACTGCCATTATTCATCAGTAATAATACTGTATATATCCATGTATGTTAGTCACTAAGAAGTCCAAAGGATGCAGTCATGAGCACTGGTTGTTCAAGATCATTGACAATTCCTGGGGATTGTGCTGTTCGTGTTGAATGTTAATATGGGTCACAGTGTTGTTTTTGCCAGCCATCCTCCTCTGCATTGTAACAAAGCGCTGTGTTTTGATGGGCAGCAATATCATGTGGTGTCCCGGAAAGCCTGGGCAATGGCACCTTCCACGGACTACAGTACACCGTGGGCAGCACTGTGCGGTACGAATGTGATGAGGGCTTTTGGGCTGAGAACACCACCCTGCTGTCTGCTGTTTGCCTAGAGGATGGTACCTGGAGCAATGCAGCTCGTCATCCCCGCTGCTTACGTGAGCCTCTTTTTCCTTTTTCCATCTCTATGCCAGCACGTTTAACTTTTCCCCACTTAATTGATGCTGCCTCTCTCAACTCCAACCTCTCCATCTCAGAATGGTGTACAGCAGGTAGAGTAATTGACCAAAATGACTGATAATGACTTGATTTTTACTCAATTGGTGCTAAAACCAGGTAAATGCTATGATGGGCCATGTCCCTATCTTACTTCTCCATCGTTCTGACTGGAATTAGCAAGGGGCTCTGGAGCTGATAGATACAGTACCTGGAAGCTGATAATGGGTGCACATATTGCAGCACCAGGTCAGCAATCATTACAATTGAAAACAAGAAGAACTTTTTTCCCCCCATTGGTTATTGTGTTATTATTCATGGAGAGTAAGACTTGTTTTAATGGTGCCATTTTGGCCAAAGAGTCTTAAAAATGTAAAAAGTATTTCAAAACCATCATGCCACTAGTTTCAGTGAGTCTATTAACAAATAAATGACTGGCTTAATACAATCATGTATTTGAAAGGACCCTTAATGACAGATGGATGAATGGATGGATGGAGATATATTCAGCTTTCAGAGAATGAAATTCAAATACATAACAAATCTCTTGCTTTTTTTTTTTTTTTTCCCCCCTCAATTCCCAGTCATGAGCTTTTCCATTAATGCTTTCTTGGTTTTATCCTACAGCGATTCAGTGTCCCAACATCGAGAGTATGCTTTCAGAAAACATGGTGTGGCGCCTAATCTCAGGCATGCTGAATGAACTCAGTTCTCAGATAATGTTAAGCTGCATTCCTGGCTACTACCTGGGGGGACAAAGAACAATCAAGTGCTTAGCAAATGGAACCTGGGAAGGACTTGAGGGAAAGTCAACCTGCAAAAGTAAGCACACAAACGTACTCTCTTCCCCACTCTCTGAAATACTTGAGAGATTCATTTGAAAACCTGACTAGATAAATCTATTTTGTACAATGTAAAATTAACAACCAGGTTACTGATGCTAGGGGAATTGTTCTTACCCCTACATTATTAGAACAGAACCTTCATAGCACCGGCACAAAGGTACAATTGTCATAGCAGAAGGAACAAGTCTTTCTTTAGAGCAGCGTGTCACTGCAAGTCTAGTTATTCCAGCTGATCACATGTATCCTATGATGAAACATTTCTATCCTGATGGAAGTCATTTCCTCCAGTAATTTCTTGCAGTGTCCCTATCCACAAGACACAACGGCCCACGGAACAGTTTGATGTATGAAAATTATGCAAATTATATGCGATGACCTTTGCAATCACCAGGTTTTGGTTCTAGCAGAATTTAAAAGCTTGTCATGTCCAAACACCTTATTAAGACACTTTATGTTGTTCCTTTCTGTAATTTGTTCCGCATCTCCATATACGTATGTTTACATTTACCGACATATCTGTGTATACATCCAAGACAAGCTAGGCAGACAGCACACTGATGATCGCATCTTCAACAGTATGTGCTGTAGCTAATTAGAGGTCAGACGGTGAATGTTAAAAGAGAGACTTGTTTATGTGGAAAAATCCAAGCTGTCCCTGGTCCACTAAGAAATATAAAAATGTCTGGACTGTAGAAGGGTTGTGTTGAATGTAAATTGATATTGCTGTGGTGTGGTACAGAGTGATGTTACTGAACTTCAACTACTGAAGTTCAGATAAAGTTCAGATAGATGGTAGCTTTAAATGAGACCTGCCTATGAATAGAGAGCGCTTGTCTGGTGGTAAATAGTATGAAGGCATGTATCCTTTTGGTATTTACGATATCTGCTAAAGATATCAATCTTATGGCAGAAGCTTTGGTTAACCCAGGTTAATACATTTTAACGACAAAGCTTTGAATAGTTTCCCCCTCCTTGATAAGCATGAATAACTCTAATCAGTACACTTCCTGACTGTGAATTGTTCCTTTGTCATTTGCAGTTATCTCCTGTGGGGAGTTGCCTTCTCCTCCCAATGGCAAGAAGATGGGTACATTGACCACCTTTGGTGCCACAGCCATCTTCATGTGCAATACAGGATACACGCTAGTTGGCTCCCACGTGCGGGAGTGTCAAGCCAATGGCCTCTGGAGTGGAGTGGAGACTAAATGTCTGGGTAAGAGCATTAGCATTTTAAGGCATACTTAGGATTTAATGACAGAATGAAGGAGTTAAAAAGCTATGTTCTGAATAATAACCATTAGTTCACAACAACATTGTAAACTCTATTAGTACAGCGTTCTATACTTTATTATACAGTAATTTACTATATTTTTTAAAAGGCAAACGCAACGTATCGTTAAAAGCAACTGATTGCATTGCTTACAATAAGTGGATTTTGTCTTTTCAGCCAATAAAATTTGAGTATTCTCATACCCTAATAGAAGGGAATTCTCAGCGAGAGGTAAATGCAGGGGAATCAAATTAATTCATCTTTCTTTCTGTTTGTGTTGGCCTTTTTTAAACTTAAACCACAGTTAAATAAACTAAATATTTGCTGTAAATATTTTTTAAGATTAGCCCTGTGAAATATTAGATTAGTAAAGTGAAACATGACTTTATGGTTTGGTAAAGTGGAGCTTTTAACGTATGTCATAGGGAGGGGGAGAAAATTGATGATTGTGTCTGAGGGACAATTACTGTTTAATGGAAAAAAATTTTTACCCCCTTGGGGCTGGGGCGATTTTTCCCTGATTTTCTCCCTAATTTAGTCGTATCCAATTCCCACCCGTCATTAGGGGGCTCCTACATTTAGGATGCTACCAGTCGCCAAAGACGATCACGTGGTTCCTTCGAACCACGTGACGCCAAACGACCGCATCTTTTCAAACTGCTTTCTCACACACTGTTGGGTGTGGCGCAACACCCTTAGAGGACTTTCACAGACGCCCATGAGTGGCTGTAGAGCCGTTATTGATGTGAGAATGCTGAATACCTTCCATCCCAGCCCAGCCCACTGAGAGAGCTCGGCCAATCAGCTCTCTCTAGGCCCAAGGCAGCGAGAGGCTACAGCATCACCCGGGAATCGAACTAGAGACCACCGGAAGGAAGATAGGTCATGCACTGTACCACTGCGCCACTTGGGGACGGGCCCTGTTTATAGGAACTTTTAAGGGTCAATCAGGAAAATGCAAACATCAAATGTTCTCAAACTTCTAACACGAGTCAAGGGCATGTAGAAGTCACTGAACATGTAAAGGATGGTAGCAAAACTAGTCAGTCACTCTGCTGTATGTTAAGGCTACAAATGGTATTTAATTAATTTTGATTAATATTAAACAATGGAATTTATTATTTATCCAATAGTTGGATAAATAACAGTTTAAAATCTGAATTACTAATTGTGTTTCTGATACATCATAGCTGGTCACTGTGATTCACCCGATCCCATTACTAATGGCCACATCAGCGGCGATGGCTCCAGCTACAGAGATACAGTCGTATACCAGTGCAACCTGGGATTCCGCCTCATAGGGACCTCAGTCCGCATTTGCAAGCAGGACCACAGGTGGTCAGGGCGAGCACCTGTCTGTGTTCGTAAGTGATCTCTTGAAGCTTTCAGTGGATGTTTTACTGATTTTAGAAATGTCACCAATGTCACTTAGGCCATAGGGATATTATAGTAAAGCCTGAGTGGAACACTGGGCTTTCATCATAGTGTTTCAATATGCCACTTATCTGATGTACAAACTACACAGTTTGGCCTGATAAACATCCTGTATATTAACTTATTTAATATACTGTATAGTAAACAGGAAACATATATTTTGAAATATCGTTTTCCGTAGCTAAAGGGTACATAATGAATGAGGGGAAAACATATGATAGGGTTTTGTTTTAGGTATACATATATGTTGTTAGTAATTAAGTAAACACAGATGTTTATAGTGGACTTAAATGGAGGATAATGTTTATGAACAGGACACACTTTTCAAGTGTTATACAAGTTCATTTGAAAGTTTTCGGGGTTTCTGGCCTTGCAGTGTTTATGACCTCTGTTGGAGCCCCTTATCTGGTTTAATGGTTCTAGTTAGCCGTTACAAGTGTCTTATTAGGATAATGTTCCGAAAAATCATGGATGAATGTGCTCCAGAGAGAAAAGTCACGAACGCCTGGTGAGACTGGTTGATTTTGAATTGCACCTTTTGTACCAAACTCGAAGGTAGCGGATTGTTCTGTTAATGTAGCCTCTACCATGGTGCATGATGAGTCATGGCCTCTCCAACAATAATTATAGACACTGTAAAGTTTGAAAAGGCCAAAGGATTGATAAAGACAGGCTGTGTCCCCATATATCTCAGGCATTACTCATAGAGGTGACTTCTCTATCTTAGTGGTCAATGGAGTTTGTTGCACTCCGGGGTTTCTTGGATCCCACTTCTGGTCGCAGGTTCAAATCATGGTTATTCTGCACCAAAGAGCATGTTTTCCCATTTGTCTTTAAATATAAGAAAGAAAAAAACATGAATGTCTTCACACATAAAATACAGCAACTCTAGTACATTCTGACCTTCATTTTCATTAACAGCCATTACCTGTGGACATCCTGGAAACCCAGCTAATGGACGGACAAATGGAAGCGAGTTTAACCTCAACGACGTGGTAAACTTTACATGCAACACTGGCTACGTGTTGCACGGAACTTCTCGGGCCCAGTGCCGTATGAATGGCCTGTGGAGCAACCCACTACCCCTCTGCAAAGGTAAGAGATCTTCATTTCAATTTCATTTTATTGTTACAGTATCTTTGTTTGACCGATTTGCTGCAGTGGTTCGGTAAATGAAACAAATATTTGTGAGGCAAAATCTGCTGATAAATAAGTAACTTGTGAGCTTAGCTTCAAAGGTAGGTCCATAGCAGACCCTCTGACATTAACTGTGTCTACCCATGCATGTCTTGCTAGAACAGTTCCATCAACAATGTGCAGGAGACATTTGCTGGTGTTGTGAAATATCCAAGCTATTCCCAGGTACATTTTGAAGCGAGTTAAATGGAACAGTTACAATGTATTACTGGATGCAAGTGGCATTTGTTTGTTTTATTACTATAAAAAAAAATCTGCAGCAGCTTGTCCAGAGAACACAGCAGAACCTAGGTTATGCTTTGAGCTCGAACTTTTTATTCATTTGGCTCACTGGGGCATTGGGGCAGACAGCAAAACAAAGACAAATCAAAAAAGGATCATAGCTTTCCATCTTGCTCTTACTTTCTGCTGCTTGCACCACACACACAGATTTCATGCTGTTACTCTGGAGAGACAGAGAGAGAGAGGGTGAAAAAAAAAAACATACAGTAAATAGGCCATTTGAAACTAAAATACAGCTGTGCCACATTATCCTTTTGGCTCCTCCCAAATCACACCCTCCCACTTCATGCTAAACATGGTAAAACCTTATTTGGTTAATCTGACACTTTAAAATACCGAATTAAAAGGCTGCAAATGGAGCCCAGATGCCACACACTTAAGCACGTCCTTGCCCCAGTTAAAGAAGCCTAAGCATTAGCCCCCTGGTGATGCAGGGTGTGCCTAATAGAGCTCTGATTGGAAGTGACCCAACAGGAACACGATTACTACCTCAGAGAACACCTCTCAGGCTGAGTTACAGTGGTACTGGTGAATGTAGCTCCCTAGTGTAACGTCAGAACACACTGATCAGTTGGAATTTGAGAGCAGTCCATCTGGCTCTGAAACATCTAGCTGGTTCTCAGGTGATGCCATGTCCTGGCCTGCTCAGGCAACACTGTGTGAAGGTCAGTACCACTCTCCGCTTGTGCTGAATGCATTAGGAGCACTAGGAGCAATTCCTCTCCTATGGTTCTAGATGGGGTGGTGCGCTGTCAAAAAGGCATTCTTGAAGGTGGTACCCCAGTGCTGTAAATGTTTTGGTGAGATTAACTTTCTTTACCATTTTTTAATCAATTTTTTCTTCTCCATCACTAAGTCTTCCCTGGATTCTTCTGTGCTTAATTTTGACTTTCGTCTAATTTGCTCAAGAGCAGCAACTTCATACAGTATCTAGGTATACAGTGGTGACCAAAAGTACAGAGACAAAAGTGACATTCAGTCTTTTAATGATCCTGTACACAGGGTCCTGGAGACTTGGGGCACGAGGCGGGGTGCCAACATACCTGTATATAAACGCTCATATGCAAAAAATATATATATGTGTGCATGTACACACACGTAAACACACAGTCCCCACGCTCATTTACGAGCTACAGTACGGGCAATTTGAAAACGCCAATTAGCCTAAACTTTGGACTGTGGACAGAAACAGGAGTACACGGAGGAAACCCACCAAGTACGGGGAGAACATGCAAACTCCATGCACACAGACCCAAGGTGTGAATCGAACCCGGACCATGGAGGTGCAAGGCAACAATGGTAGCCACCAAGTCATTATGCCACCTCAATATGAAGTACTTTATTCTATAAAACCTGCTGGATTTTAAGCTAGTTTTAAGCTTTTTTTGTCCAGAAAAGACCCAGCTTCAGAAAGTAAAAGTCCTGCCATATATTTGTTCCATCCATTTACCAAACAGGCTAATTCTAATTAGCAAAACTTTTCATCCAGATAGGCGAGGACTAAATTAGTGGCGTCACCTAGTTTTTGCACAGAGAGAACTATAAGGCCTTGTTCACACGGGCGTAAAATTTTTGGATAAACGAATGCGCTCTGAACGCCCTAGACGTTTATGTTGCGTTTTGTAGTGGCGCTCGATTGACTTCTACACTGGCGTTCGTTTGCATCTATCTAACGCCAGCAGCAGCCCAAATTGTAGTTTGTGTGTTAACCTGTGGAGGCAGTGTGTCGGGAACTGGATATGAAAACCCTTGTCGTTTTATTT
>JAQMYL010000038.1:28612839-28629311 GCA_030014365.1 Clarias pachynema
AACACGTTTTTTTCAGTTCATGTAATTCAACCTGCTATTTTGCTTTGAGGAATTTTGGCACTATTATACTTCCATATAAAGGACTTTTCTATTAACAACAATGCAAAATAGGCTCTATTCATAGGTTCTATTCAATTTATTCTGTTGTGATGAACAAATGAACTTGTATGCACTACAAAAATTATTTTTATTATATTTATTTTGTTCAGTTTGGAAAGAAACTACAATAGCCAATGTAAAACTGGTTAGTAATAATATGGATGTTTTGCCAAATTGTAATCTCTGATTAGTTTATATATTTAGATCATTTTAAAAAGCTTAAATGAAAACTTAAGTGGTTTGTTCTACTGTATGTTCATGTTTGCAAAGAAATTCAACCATCTGCATTAATACATGAACTAAAGAACAAACCCATGAACTATTACACTGTTTTGATAATGAATCCATTTATTAATAGACTTAAATTATGTGGAGCATCTGGCATACACGACTCTGTGTAAGAGCTGTTACTATAGAAACAATGTACTGAAACAAGTGCATTAATATAAACCTGTGATTCGGGTTGGAACTACTGCAGAGTTGATGCTGTAGAAAACTGACACCTTCAACAATGCTGCGGTTTAAAACATTAAAAAAAAATATATATATGGGACACCTAAATGTTTAAGGCTTTTGTTAACATTGTGGAAAATTGTGGACTATTATTTTAATTTCTCACTTTTCCTGCTTCAAGACAGATGACACAATCAGCACACAAAAAAATGTACACAGCTTGCTGCCAAGACAATGGCTTAGATATGAATATCAAAACGACAAACTGGAGTTGCCGGACTCTCTACATGAAAAGACTTTTTGATCTTGATTCAACTTCTGTCTTCAGTCCACCCCACACCCACCCCCTTGCCAAAGCGAGAGCATTTTCACTTTTACATACTGAAAGAACAACAATAGTCGGGAGGGTTGGGGAAGCAAAAGCTCCATGTTTTCAGATATTTGGTTAGGTTTGAGTCACATACAGTACACAGCCAGCAAACTCATTTCAGCATCTTATTTTGAGCCTTCCTAGGTGTGTGTGTGTGTGTGTACGGTATGAGAAATGCAGCATGTATTCTAGGCAAGCAGAGTACTGAGAAAATAATTCTGGTCAATCTTGTTGTTTTAGTCTCCTCTGATTCAGAAGTGTACCTACATGGACTCCCATTCCTCCATCCACAAGAAACACAATGCAGGAAGAAGCATTCATTTAAAAAATGCTGACAGGAGGAATGTCCGAGGTTACCTTAGGATGAGACAATGCTAATGATAATTATGTTTTTTGTTGCCTGCAGTGATCATGTGTGGCCAGCCCCCGGCCATCCGCAATGGCAAAGTGGAGGGCTCTGATCTGCAGTGGGGCTCTAGCGTGGCCTACAGCTGTTTCAGTGGTTATCAATTATCCTCCCCTGGAATAGCCACCTGTGAAGGGAATGGGACATGGCGCGGTGAAATCCCACAGTGTTTGCGTAAGTACAATTGATTAGTTATGACTATGGAGTGATTCTAGTCATTGAGGAGAGCATAATATGCTGGTTCTAAATTAACCCACTGCATTACGACCTAGATGAAGGGGGAGAGGGGTGTTTGAGATATGCAAAATCTACTGAATCAGTGGAATATTTTAAATTAGGTCTAAAATTGCACAGGTACTACCCCTTCCTGATCCAAAATCTTCCTCCCATTCCTTACAAAACATAATGATCACTATGCAGAGTACCATACACTCATTAGGAACACCCACACAATAAGTGAACTTATCTAAACAGACATTTGGCAGTAAAACAATGCAAAATATTTATGCAGATGCAAGTCAAGAACATTGGGGTAAAGTGCATAGAAAACATCAAAATGAAAACAAAAGTTTATAGTCTGTGTAACTTTAAACATGGGTTTTTGTTGGTGTCTGATCGACCAATCTGAGTATTTTGGGAAATAACTTGGAAATTACACACACACACACAAAATAGTATCTAGAGTTTGTACAGAATAGTGCAAAAACAAAAATAATAAAAAATAAAAAACAAACATGTAGTGAGTGCCACTTTTGTGGGTGTAAACTCCTTGTTAAGAGAGGGCAGAGGAAAATTGCCAGATTGGTTTGAGCTGCCAGGAAGGATACCGTATATTGTAAAAATTTAAATACGTACGTACTCCTTACAACTGTAGTGAACAAAAAAAAAAAAACATCTCCGCGTGGATTGAATGAATGAATGATCAACCTTGATATGGATTGGCTACAGCAGCAGACCATGTACACTTCTGTAAGCTCCTGAGTTCCACTCCTGTCAGCCATGAACAGGAATCTGAAGCCATTATGGGGACGGACTGAGACTCAACCAAAATAAACCATTGAAAGTTCACCTCATCTTTTCCCAGTCTTTACCTGTTTAGTTTGGGTAACACTGTACCCACGAGTGCCTCAGTGCCTTCTGTTCTTGGCTGAGAGAAGTGGAACCTGATGTAGACATTCTCTGCTGTAGCCTATCCATCTTAAGGTTTGATGTGCCATGTGGCCCAAAATATTTTTCTGCGAATGTCAGTTGTGAAGTTTCTATAACCCTTCTTTGCAGCTCGAACCAATCATCACATGCATAGCTTTTTAATGCTGAGCAGCACAGGGTTACTGTATATACTCAACAATCTCTGGATGGGTAGATGGATTGAGGAAGGAAAAAAGTTGTTCACATGCATTGTAAAAGGCAAATGGATTCTCTAAACATTTTCTTTTATTTACAGACCTCTTGAAAAAATGGCTTTTAAATTCAAGGCCAAATGTAGATGTTTTGTTCATCAGCTCTGTTGATTCATTAATGCTGATTCAGGGACTTGGGATGTATGGCAGGATATGTCTCATGTAAAAAAAAAAAAAGGTGAGAATGTGCAAGATGCAGGTTTTGACAGGTCATTAAACTGCTGTGACACTACCAAAACAAGTGTCAACATGTCACAAATACGTCCTCCTGCTAGTTCTTACTGTGTGCAAGCTACACAAGGTGCCTGGCCCCAATCTGCTGCTAAAGCCTACAGGTTTTGAGTCTAATCCTTTGACACAGTGTCAGAGGAAATGTTAAAAGTGCTGGGAACTTCATGCCCCAAATGGCCTGTCATCTACAGCTTTCAGAAGAGAGGAGAAGCAACTCTTGCAGAGCAGTAACGATCCTGGAAGCAATTCTGGCTGCATGAAAACTTAAGAAGTGCAACAGCCTGACAGACAGCACAAGGACATGAACAACCTCAGAATGTGAATCATTTTTATTTGCCAGTACACCTGGCGCATGAAATGTTCCTTAGCCCATAGATAGCTGCCTGTACCAAATATAATATGCAAAAGGGTGACACTATCTAGGGAGCAACTAGCAGTTTTTTAATATTCTTAAAGTTGCAGGCAGTGGATTATGGCATTATATTGTTATTGGCTCTAACTATACTGCATGAACCATATGTTGCTACATTAAAGGGTTTGTGAAATGGAAGAAAGTGTCAAGTACTGAGCTTGCAAAAAACGAAAAAGAAAACTTCAGTAACAAAGTCTGAAATAATTACTAGGTTAAAGAATGTTCATATTTAGTTAAGATAGCCATCTCAGGGGCGTTACAGCTAATGTGTCATTAGATCCCTATGTGGTTTCTTTAATTAAAGGACTGCTGTTTACACGTGTCATGGTGGACCAACAGGTCGCATTGCCACCTCACAGCTCCAGGGTTTGATCCTGAGCTCATTTTACTGTTTTGTCTCGCACTTGCCGTATATGCATGTCTACATTGCCGCCTCTCACCCTTCATGAACATGCCAGCAGCTACACTTAATCACGCCTTGATGTGAATGTATAAATGCATAGTGCCCTGTGATGGACACCATGCATATTCACATTTACATCTAGTGGTGATTAAGTGTTAGTTTATATATGCATGGTTCCCTGTGATGGACTGTGCATACGTGCAGGCATGATGGCTGCTTCACATATCCTGAGTTTTTTTGTTGTGCAGTTTGTGCACGTCCTCAGAAATTAATGCAGTGTGGCCCGTCATGCCCACAAGACACAATGTGCATGTAAATGGTGGGGCAGTGTAGTAAGCAGACACATTAAACATGGTGGGAAGTTTTAAGGAGAAGTTGTGCAACCAACTCCATAATTACACCACCCTACATAATACATCTTTACCGCTTCACGGTGACAAATATGCATGCCTAAACATTTGCCAGCACATAAAGACCATCTTAAAATGTCCTAAAGCTCCTAAAGTAAACAAACACCGAGACCCTTTATCAGTCAACTTTATTTATACGTGAATGAATCAATTAAATCATAGAGTATAAATGACAATGATGTATCATTAGAGCACCATTTTTCCAGCATGTAATGAAGTGCAACCATAGTGCAATAACCATAACAGTTTTGTGAAAAATTATATAAGGGTAGAGGGGGGCGCGAACCAAAAAAGTGTGTCTACTGTGAGTGCTGCATCAATCCAAAGTCTAGTTCACAGTTATTGTAACAGTGTTGTGATGTGCTTTTAAGTTATGCAAAACTGTCTTATTGAATTCCCCTGGTGTGCTGTAACATAGAGGATACAGGCAAGTATGCTAACAAATACTCTCATGATGTAGCCGATTAACTACGCGAGCACATGGTTTAACATGGATGGTTGGACTAAAAACGAATGCATTCTATATTCCTGACTGTAACTGTTTCTGTGTAAGCCGCCACAGAGTGACATTAGTGACGGTCTCACCGTTTGCACAGCACTTATATTTAGTGCTTATCTATTCCCTCCCATATGTGCTTTGGATTGGAGTTACTGCTAAATTGGCTGTCTATTTGGAGTTTATTTGCCTTAATGCCAGGTTACAAATTGTTCCTTTTGGCTCCTTGTTGAGAGAAGATTAACATCCAATCATTACAGTTTATCACCCAATCAAGTTCATCAATGCAGAAAAATGGAAAGAAATGTGCCAATTTATCATTTCCTGTAAGCTCCTTATGCACACAATGTTGTATGCATTAAGCAGCTTGCTGTTTAGTACATGTTTAACCCTTGCATGGACTGGTGCCACAAACACAACATTGTTTAATGACCAATTTTCGGATGTGTCATGTAGAACCAGTTGTCAATCATTATTCTAAAAATTTGTAAATTTTACTACTACCTAAATATGTGAATGGTGTTCCCATATTTTGAATGGGAATTCTGTAAATAAGGTTTAACCTGTTTGTGTGTTTGACAATTCATGTATTTAAAAGTTGACCAAAATTAAATAAAACTTGTTTCACCATATTGCCTATGTTGTGCTGAAAAAGAAGGATATACAGTATGTCACGCTATATTGCACGATTTCTAAGCATTGATATACTGTAAAAAAATAAAATAATTAACTACTATTTAACATATTAAAACTTAGGTTTAAAATGTTTAAATACCAAAATCTGGTTACTCCTGGATACTATTCTAACCTGGAAATATACATTACATTCAACAACTCACAGTAAATTGTATGTACAGTACCTAAATGCACCTCAAATGGGAATGCCCCCTATGTTCTGGTGACCATATTTAAATAAACAACTGCAGAGGATTCCATCCATCCATCCATCCATCCATCTGACCAGCAACAGAGATTAAACAACGGTTTCAGGTAAAAACGGGTTTGAAATGAAAATCAACTCCCCACAGTTTTTGATTAGGAATAAGTCACTTTTTACACCAAAGCATTTGTGTGCATTCCATCAATAAATAAATGTTTACTCAAAACCCAAAGAAGTCTTAGTTAAATTCTGCAAAGGGAAAATGAAAATGTGAATATTAAAGCTGTCAGAGCCACACGTAGTGAAGAACAGGAAATAATGCAACAGTAAATCTTAAGTAAGCATGAAGTACCGAAGTCACGACTGTAAGTCAACCCCTCCCAAATTTCATACTAAGGGTGTGCAAGAAGTAGAAAAGTGAAATCATTCCACCGTTAAAGGGTTTAAACCAAATCCTATGTGTATGTAATAATAACAATAATAAAACTAGTTAAAGAAATAGAAACAGTGATACAATTGTATTTAACTTTTTTTTTTTTTTTTTTAAAGCATTTGATCTACAGTCTCACCGATAATGGATTTAATTCCACTTTCACAAAGGACACCTAGTTACAGTGGTTTATCACTTAGAATATCTAATTGCCCTCCATTTAAAAACAGGTCTACTGGACCAAAATATAACCTAGAGCTGATTTGGTGAAAGACATACAGTAAAGGACAGCGTAAGTGGTCAGCCTGACTGGTCACCATAAGAAAATGGTTTGCTTGGAGGTGCTCAAAGTGATTAATGCCTCATAGCCAGCCATGGGTCTATTTTTTTTCTTACAAGAAAACCGTTTGCTCCATCATGTGAAACACTATTATTTTCTAGCCTTAAGTGGCTACAGTTAAAAAAAATAAAAAAATAAAAAACAATATACAGTATACATGCTGTATATTTTATATCCATGATGCTTTTGTCATGGGTGGAGTTGGCTGCAATTGTTCATTCTGTAATTTGGTCGTTCCAGTAGTATCATTTCCTCTCACTGGACAGGCAACATGATGGAATGTACAGATTTTGCTGTAAGGAAAGGATAACTGTGAGAATTAATGAACAAGAAACACTCCCTTATTCTACAGCAAAACTGAGCACCTGGCAATAACGGCCACAAATAACTTCACAATTTTCTGTTGTCCGACTTGTGTTCAGCTGTCTTATGTGGGGACCCTGGAACTCCTGCGGAGGGCTATAGAGAAGGGAAACAGTTTACCTACAATTCCGAAGTGTCGTTTTATTGCCGTCCCCCCTACCTGTTAGTGGGCTCCTCCAGAAGAGCGTGTCAGGAGGACGGCTCATGGAGTGGAATGCAGCCTTCTTGCATTGGTATGTAATCTCCAAACTAGGAACATTCTTATGATCATCTTGAGGGTAGGGTTTATGCTCCAGGATGGTGTTTTATTTGTAATATTTCTTATGACAGATCCAGCTTATAATGCATGTAAGGATCCAGGAACACCTGCATATGGAATTCCACTGCAAGCTCAGGGATTTACGGTAAGGGTAGTAATCCAAACTTTTGCAAAGGAGATTCATGTCATGCATGCTGTAATCTTTTTTTTTCTTTTTTTCTTCTTTAGGTGGGGAGTAAGGTTTTCTTCAGATGCAGAAAAAATTACCATATCCTGGGTTCCACCACCAGAACGTGCCTGGAAAATTTGACTTGGAGCGGAATGCAGCCGGAGTGTGTTGGTAAGGACTTTATTAGATAAGGAGACAAGAACAATGTGTTTACAAAAACAAGGAAAAGTAAATAATAAAAGGGACAGTGAGAGAATCAGCATGTCCATGTTAAAACATTTTGGGTTCATCCTATTTCTTGCCCTGAGAAACTTATAAAACATTTATTCATAAAATAACAAAGTATGGATCTGGTACCCAGATAAACCCTACTGTGACTTACTCCAGTCTCATCGTCGTCTTCATAAGGTTTTACAACTTAAGCTGGGATTATGTCCTAAAGACATTACATATGGGCTAAAAAAAATCAATCAGTGGTTTGTTTGAGGTGAATATCTCTTGCAATATTATGTATTCATTTGAAAGAATGATCTTAAGACTGCAGACCTTGAAAGAAAGGCTTATAGTTAGCTAAAGATTAAGTCACACAAAATCTGTAGGCTTGGTTCGAATTGCCGTGCAACTCATATAGAGCAGGAGTTTTCAATCAATTTGCAGCCAAGGACTCGTTTAAATATAAAACACATTCTACAGACCCCATCTGAACATACTATTCAACTATTTTGTAATATACTGTATTACAGAAAATCCATCAATCCATTGTGTATACTGCTTATCCTGTGTAAGGTAACAGAGGGCCTTGATCCCCATTTATTTATTACAGGAACTATAATACATAAATATTACTATGGACTATGACTATATACTGGTGCCATGGAGGTTTTTATTCCTGAACATTTAACTGATAAACTACATTAGGTTCAACCTGACGTTATTTATAGTCCTACTTAAAAGGTTTGGACTGAAGTGATGAGTCAAGTGATGAGTCAACCAGGGTAATAGCTACAAGAACTCAATAAATGTCTTTGATAATGGTGTGAGGTGACTTTCACAAGTTTACCAAAAAAAAAAAAAAAAAAAAAATTATTTCAAAGACCCCTGGTTATATTTCAGTGACCCTAATTTGTGACCCACTGATAAAAAGCACCTTTACTTCCTGAGCATGCTCGTGTGAAGACATGAGTCAACTAAAAGCAAGGTGTGAAGACAGAGTTCATATATTATGTAAGGTGCACTTAAGGCACATAGACTTTTTCCCACCAATGCCACTGCGGCGTCTTGGCCTGCAAAAAAAAAAAAAAAAAAAAAAAAAAAGGTAATCCACCCAGCCTTACATATTGCATCTGTTCTGTGCAGCTCACGCGTGCCGCCAACCTGAAACACCATCTCACGTGGATGTGAGGGCCATTGACCTGCCTACATTGGGCTACACCCTCATGTACACGTGCCAAGATGGATTCTTTTTAGCCGGGGGATCTGAGCACAGGACATGCAGGCCAGATGGCCGGTGGGCGGGCAAACCTCCCGTCTGCAAAGGTACTGACCCTGATCTGTGCTGTGAGTAGAAAGCATTAAGCAAAAACATTACTGAAGGATGTCTGTGGCTAAGGCTGGGACATGTACAGTATCTGTGATGATGTATGCTGCAACAATACTCTTTAGGCAAATATCAGCGCAAACCAGTCAGAAACCTTCCCTGTTTTTAAACATTCTAAAAATGGTAAGGAATTTGCTTGCAGGAATTGATTTGTTGTAAAAACACATTTCTTTCAGTGGTTCATGCTTTTGTGTATTACTTAAAGCTACAGAATGATGCAGTCATCTGCAGGTTGTGGGATGTAGCTCATTCAACTACACAACTTAATCATTCGTTTCATAATGAACCACAATGTTTAAAGTTGTGATCATTATCCCATTGCACACATGTAAGGACAGAATGCACCTGCAAATGTCAACTTGTCAATTATCTGCCTTCTAGTTGGCCCAAAAATAAACACCAAGTCAAAGGGAGACCCAGACATACAGAAAAACAAGATTCGGGGTATGTAACCATTTCACTGCTATCACCATACTCTCTGCAAATTTTAAATTGACAGAATAAAATTTTGGGGGATATAAATATATGCTAAAGTCTTTATTTTTGTATTTTTATATGCATTGCCTGGCCAAAAAAAAAAAACACTAATATTTTGTTGGACAGCCTCTTGCTTTGATTGATGCATTCGTAGTGGCATCATTTCGATAAGCTCATGCAAAGTCAACATTTATTTCAGTCCAGGGTTGCATTCATTTCTCTCCAAGATCTCGTATTGATGATGGGAGAGTCAGACAGCTGTATCTCCAACATCCCAAAGATTCTTAATGGACTCAATGTCTAGAATATGTGGTGGCCAATCCATAAGTGAAAATTAAGTCTCACGCTCCGTGAACCACTCTTTCACAATTTGAGCCTGATGAATCCCGACATAGTCATCTTGGAATATGGCCATGATATCAGGGAAGAAAAAACAAATCCATTATTGGGAAACCTGGTCATTCAGTATATTATAATTGGTAGCTGACCTAATTTTTTGGGCAAATAATTTTCCTGAGCATAGACCTGACCAACAGAAGCAACCCCAGATCATAACACTGACCATACAGGCTTGTACGGTAGGCACTAGGCCCCTCTCCTACCCTGACACACACCCATCACTCTGGAACAACGCAAGCTTTTTCCAGTGCTCCACAGTCCGTTCTCAATGCTCCCTAGCAAATTAAAGCCTTTTTCTGATTAGCCTCACTAATAGGCTACACATCTGTTTAGTCCCAATCCCTTGAGTTCTCCTCACATTATGTACGTGGAAGTGCTCTTACTTAAACATAGCTGTTACTTGTACTGTTTTTTTTTTTTTTTTTTTTACAATTTGATTTCATCGAATGTTTGTGACTGCTGATCACATTAATTAAAAATTCTGACAACATTTCTTGCTCAAAGATGACGGCTCTCCCCTTTCCTTACAGGCTTTATTAATGCATTTTTAACCTAATAGTTTCAGCAACCTCCTTTTTTGCCTAATGCCGGCCAATAAGCTGATCCTTCTGAAAGAGTAGCTATCTTAACTAGTTACCATCTGAAATATTAAATCACTGCAATAATTATCCAATGAAACAATTATTTGCTTAGTTTTTCTTTTGGCCAGGCAGTGTATGTTTATAATGCATTATGACTACAGCATGCCACTCATTAAATCTTAGAGTTGTTAATATTTAAAATGATATAAAAACAGGTCATTCAGATACATTTCAATTTCATAACTGGCATTGAGGTTTCTTAAGTAAACTGAAAAAAGAATCATTCTTGTATGAATCAAGCATCAGCGTGTATGGCCATTCAATCTAAGGTCTATTCTTTACTTTAGTTTGCCGTAAGACCCATCAGTGAATGTGTTTCATTCATGAAGCTCTCGCCCTGACCTAGTCCATTTCACTATCGCCATAAGATGGTTAGCATGTGAAACTTTCCATTGATATGTGCATGCACAATAAAATCAACTCATTTTTCTGATTATTCCTTTGTGTTCAGTGCCTGCGGACGTGTTCTCTTTAAACTCGGGCTGGACGGGCTTTTACGAGTACCTTGGCAAGAGGCAGACTGCTACAATCACAGTCACTGCTTTCAACGTCACAACAAGCAGAGTCAATGTCACTCTTTTAGAACAAAGTGGGGTGCAGATCAAGCTTTCGGGTGAGTTGTTAAATCCTTGCTTAAAAATTTCAGGTGCAACTAATTTTATTTTACTTTTTTAAGTAGTTACCTTTTGCGCAACACACTTCATTTCAACCCGGAAAAGCAAGCAGCAACACCACCACGTAATTTTTACATTGTTGTTAAAGGATAACATTTGTGCCGTATTAGAAGAGTTTTGTATTAGGAAAATAATCTGACGTGATGATCTTAATCATATCTTCAGCATAACTTTTTCTTATACCACACAGTTACATTTATAGTTACGTTTAATTCGTTGAATGAAATTTGTGTCAAAATGATCAAAACCAAAACAAAGCTTGTTGTTTATCTGGCTGACTGGCCTTAGTATTATTTAAATAACAAAATTAATCAATAACTTCTGATCAATCAAAGGTGAGGATGCAACAATAAAGTGTACGTTTAAAAAACAGCTGGTTCCTTACCCATTCAGTTTTTTTTTTTTTTTTATAGAAATTTTACAACTTTTAGTAAATCCATGTTTTGTGTCATTTCAGGTACTTATAAAAAAGAGGAAAATCATTTGTTACTTAAAGTCTACCAGATACGAGGACCAACAGAGCAGTACTTCAGCAAATTCAAAAATGACAATTGGGCAATGGATGGTTATGTAAGTACCACATTCTTACCCCACATTCTTGAGAATGAGATTAGGACCCTAGATTTTTATTTCAAAAGTGAACCATGTAACTAACAATCAATGAAAAAGATGAAAAAACAGCCTTGTCACAGTATTGGACTGGCAAGATTAATCATTTTTGTTGTACACTCAAGACATTTGGATTTGAGATCAAAAGACGAATCGATCAGAATTTCAGCTTTCATGTGCCGACATTCACATGCATCAGGTAACTCGGATCATGGTGACTGATGGCAGGCCATGCGATTTTTAGTTGAGCAATAGTATTTAAACAGACTAAAAGAAACTCATTTATTTTGTTTCATATCCATTCTTGGTGGAGTTTAACTGTTTGATTAACAGTTTCCCACTGTTATCACCAAACTGTTGCATTCTACTTTGGTGATGATTTTCCAGGGTTGAACCATTCTTTCAGTTCATGTTTGTTTTTTTCTGAGGTTTCTGTCTCTACTTTAGGATATACAGTAAAATGCATTGTCAGTTGTGTTGGCGATAGACTTGGCCATTCAAAAAAAACTTCCAAAACCTTTTTTTTCCTCCTTCCAAACTCCTTTATCGTGTTAGCAGGGTGTTTGGTGTCATTTTCTGACTGCATGGTGTGCTCCTCTTCCCAAATTATATTTGATGCCTTTCTCTGTAAATTGGCAGCCAGAATGTTTCTGTAGATTTATGAATCCCGTCTGCTGCTATAATCATGAGTTACATCATCAATAAAGATTAGTGAGCCCGTTTAGAAACACCTGTCAGTCATATGTCCCAATTATTTAATCACAATGAGCAAGTTTAAAGACAAGGTGGCATGTTCTGCTCTATTGACTTTTTTGTTTTTAAACTCAAATCCAAATGTACTCAATACATCCAAAAACCAAAAGAAACTGACCTTGTCATTCCAATACTTTTGTTGGGGACTGCACATTACATTAGCATGAAATCTATTAGCTTTTAATGGCCTTTTCCAGGCATTTCCAGACTTTTTTTTTAAATTAAGTTTATTGACAGAGCTATAATACAGTACAGTGCCACTAGATCATGTAGGGTTAAAGGCCATGCTTGAGGGCTAAATCAGTGGGAGCTTGGCATTGCTGAGGCTTGAACCCCTAAACCCCACCATTAACTATTCAGTCAACGTTGCAATGAGAATGTATTGTTTCTCTTTTAGACATTTTATGTGCCTGGCTTTGTTGAGACAATGCTCATTCATCCATGAGCTTGCATAAATAAAAGGTGCTTTTATGTTATTTGTCTTGTTTTCCCTCTATTTCTCTTCTGATCAAGGTGACAGCCGAGTCTGAAAAGAAAATGTTTGTTTACCAAGGTCACATACACAGCAAAGATTTTGGCAAGTTTCAGCTGACAAGACAAGGTAAAAACGATCACTGGAGTGCAAATCAATAGGCTTTATTTTTTTAATATTTATATACAGTAGTTACTTGTTTGTGTGCTATAAAAATTATCTTAAAGAGAAATTCCAACTTCTTTACCCAGTGTATGGGTCTGGTTTCACTGCTTAACCACAAAGACACTCTTGCTGAAAATGGTGCCATTAGAATTAGTTCTTGTCTGGCTCCCTCACCGCTGCTAAAATAGATAAACACTCCCAAAGCTCCAACTTTGAAGCTAATGCCACCATCCTTGTGTGCGCGAGGATGCAGACTGACGTGATTTGTTTCCATATAACACTGAGCACAGGATCGTGTCACAGTCATCATTTTTAAAAAGAATGAAAAATTCCCTTCATAAGCACAACAAATAAGTTTATACTAAAATATGTGATGATGGTGTTCATTTTTTGGTTGGTTGTAGTTTACTCAGATACAGCAAAGACCCAGCTTGGAAGCTGAACATAGTAAATTGTTACAGTGCTGCTGCATCACTCTCTTTAGTTGAATGATATTATGGGAAACAATAACCTAAGTAAAACAGGCCAAAATGTTGGTGGATATTTTGGTTTACTACCCCATACCCCCTTAGAATCTCCTGTAAAATCGCCATTAAGCACCAACTAACATTTTGGCTATAGCTCATATGTTACAGAATATTTATTAGCGCTCACATTTCATTACACTTTCAGCTCTTGTCACTACAGATGTGGATCCTTCCAACCCGTACTATGGCACGAACAGCAGTTCAGTAGCGGCTGCCATATTGGTCCCCTTCTTCGCGCTCATTCTGTCAGGGTTCGCCTTTTACCTCTACAAACACAGGTAGGAGCTGCTGAAAACTTCTCGCACAACTCTACCCATGCATTTCTATATGGACAACATTTCTGCCAAAATGAAAAATAACAAATCAATATATATATATTTTTTTAAAGTAAAAAAAAAAAAAGTGTGTCTATTCTTTAAGTCGATTTGTATCTTTATGACGAATTTAGGCCTTGAGGTTATACAGTATACTTTTTGTATTTTTCCCTTTTTGTATTTTTCATACTTCGTCTTTATGCTATATTGGGGCTGTCAATCAAGAACGTCCTGCTGTCTCCTTATTCCCATTAGCTGATCAATATTAGACTCCAGACATCGATTGTGCATGGCTCCAATAGTTTTGAAATGTGCAGCACACTAACCCTGCAGACAGAGATCTGAGACACCTAGCTCGACTGCTGACAATCATAGTTTAGACTATTTCATGTAAAGGCCGTGGCAGTTACTTTGTTCCAGTTTGTTGGTACAGAGCTTGAGCCTGTTGTATTTCACAAACTGATAAACTATCATCACTCTACAAAATTTCCCACCATAGCACTGTTACAAAATCTTGCTTGTTTTAAAGTACACAAACATGAAAAAGAAATTAGTTCAAGTTGGTATAATTGCACGCTGTACCAAATATAATCTATGACACAAATATCATGTAGCTGTTCCTGTCACCATCGCTACCGGCGATCAGGACGATCAAGCTTATTATAACCAGCAAGTGAAAACATCTGTCTTGCCAACATCCTTCGGGGAAATTTCTTATAATGTAATGGTGTTATATGGAAACATTGAATGTAAGCAAACCACCCCCCCCCCCCATTGCCGCATGAATGAAGACTGAAGAAATACAAGGAGGTTTCAAGTCAAACTGGGACCTGTAATTAAATTCTTGCAATTGAAGATGTATAGTAAAGACATTTACAAAATACTTTAAGCTCAGTACAGCGATGAGACTCTTAGCTGCAGCAAAACATTTGAATGGTGCAAACGAAGCCCACTGTAGTCGTTCACGTGACACTTCAGTTAGTAGAACACATGATCCTTGAAAATCGATGGATAACTTGTTACCAACTTGCATAAGAGACTCATATGTCTGTGTTAACTGCACACACAATTATTCACCATCACCACTTGGACATTACAGAAACTCAGCTGGGAGTTATTGCCACATCCTTTGTACAGTCCTGACCTCGCTCCAAGCCATTTTCTACATGTTTGCACCATTAAAGGATTTCCTAGGACTCATGCAAAACAAATATCTAGATAAAGCAGATGATGCAAGCGTATGATGGAAGCCCTTGGCCACCATCACCAAAGGAAAAAAGGAGCAGCATTTGATAAACACCTTGCCAACTGTTAAGCATGGAGGTGGATCTATTATGCTTTGGGTTTTTGTGGCAGTCTCTGGAACAGGTGGAACAAGCAGATGGAAGAATGAAAATATTAGCAAATGCTGGAAGTAAATGAGACACAATCAGGATACTGAAGCTGAAAGGAAATTGGCTCCTACGACATGGCAGTGATCTGAAACGTTCCTCAAAATCCACCATGAACTACTTCCAAAAAATCATTTGAAATGTTTGGGCCCCATAAATGGAACCTCATTATTAAATCTGTGGGCATCTTAAATGGGTTTTGGAGCATGTTTGAGGAAGAGCAGATGATAACTGGAATGGTAACTGTGCATTTATATTGGCAACAAATGTTTGCTGCAGAGGTTGTGTACTCCACTTTAAAAAGTTTTAATACAATATACAATAATAATTACATAATTTAATATAATTTTTAATTAAAATATATTTTTGGACATCAAAATGGTGTCCAAAAGTGTCAATTTTTTTTTTTGAGCTCCATTGTTATCTAGCATGGCCTTAATCCTCCTGGGCATGGATTTCACCAGAGCTTCACATGTTGTTGCTGGGATCCATCTCCACTCCTCCATAATGATATCACAGAGCTATGTACTGGATGTCAGACACATGGCGCTTTGGCACCTTCCGCTTGAGGATGTCCCACAGGTGCTCAGTAGGGTTCAGGTCTGGAGACATACTTGGCCACTTCAACACCTTTACCTTCAGCTTCCTCAGGAAGGCAGTTATCATCTTGGTGGTGTGTTTGGGGTCGTCATCATCATGTTGGAAAAATGCATTTTGGCTCAGTTTTTTAAAGGAGGGCATCACATTCTGCTTCAGAATGTCACAGTACATGCTGGAAACCATGTTTCCCCTCAATGAACCGCAGCCCCCCAGTAACAGCAGCACTCATGCAGCCTCAGACCATGATGCAACCCCCACCATACTTAACTGTAGACAGGAGACAATTTTCATGGTACTCCTCACCAGGATGTTGGTTACCAGATCACAGGACATGGTTCCAGAAATTCATGCTCTTGGACAGGTTGTCTTCAGCAAACTGTTTGCAGACTTTCTTGTGAGCCAGCTTCAGAAGAGGCTTCCTTCTGGGATGATGGCCATGCAAACCAACATGTTGCAGTGCGGTCTGAGCAATGACAACCTGCTTCTATAACTTCTAAAGCAATGCCGGCAGCACTCATGGTCTGTTTTTTTAAACCCAGCTTCTGCACCTGACGCACAGCATGAGGACTCAATTTCTTTGTTTGACCCTTGGGAGGCCTGTTCTGAGTGGAAATCTGTCTTTAAAAAACCTCTGTATGACCCTGGCCACTATACTCTAAGGCCTTGTTCACACGGGCGTTAAATTTTTGGATAAACGAACGCGATCTGATCGTCCTAGACGTTTATGTTGCA
>JAQMYL010000038.1:28629390-28646423 GCA_030014365.1 Clarias pachynema
CCCTGATTTTCTCCCTAATTTAGTCGTGGCCAATTCCTCCCCATCACTGGGGGCCTCCCACATTAAGGCTACTACTACCACTCAGTCAGGAGGGCCGAAGACCATCACGTGATACCTTCAAACTACATGACGCCAGCCGACCGCATCTTTTCGAACTGCTCGGTCACGCACCGACCGCTGGGGCGGCGTAACACACTCGGAGGACCACGCTATCTGCTCCTTTTGCTTGCGTGAGCTCACAGATGCCTCTGATTGGCTGTAGAGCCATGATTAATGTGGGAGCACTACTGTAAGTGCCTCTCAACCCTCCCCTCTGAGAGAGCTCTGCCAATCAGCTCTCTCTAGACCTCCGGCTGAACTCACGATCTCCGGATGATAGGGCGAGCACTATCCAGCACACCACTGCGCTACTCGGAGGCCAAACCACCAAATGTTAAATGCTTTTATATAAGATACACACATTTTTATGGGTACAAATACATTAACATGATGAATAGTGACTTTGCATGGTTAAACGATGTACAACTGTTATCACTTAGGGTGTACTCACTTTTTTTAGCCGGGTATTTTTGACAATATTGGCTGTATCAGTAAATCTATACGGTTATACAGACTGCGCAGTGACTAAAATATATACAAGTTTCATTTCTATAGTATTGTCATTTGAAAAGATATCTAAAGATGTTTGCTGAAATTAGAGGCATGTACTCACTTTTATAAACTATATATTTTTAAATTATATATTAATTAATTAATTCTTTATTTTGGCAGAATCAGTGCTCCATATTTATGACATTCTGTCCATGTTGGATGTTGCTCTGCATTGTTTCACTACACTTTATGGGAAACTCCTGTGCCTGCCCAGAGATTGTGGCTGATTATCAGCATGATTGATTCAGCAAATGGCTACACGTTACCAGAATCATGGTATTATTTGTATTAAGAAAAAAAAAAAATCTCAAATGGAAAAAAAAAAAGAGCATTGGAGTTTTCCTACATTTACCAAAGCGAGAGAGATGAATGTGACAGTTAAAATTGACGGGTTACAATTACCCCATATTAAAATAAATAAAAAAAATTGGCAGGGCACTATCACAAGAGACAGATGAGAATGAGAGACCCAAAGACAGGGCCAGCTCCAGGTAAGAACCGCAAAGCTAAATCACTAGGCCACAATCCCTCAGCCGCCACAACGTCTTCATCTTCTATTTCTTTTCTTCATTTTTTGTGCGCGCACGTGTGTGTGTGAGAGTATGTGTTTTTGCACGCATGTTTGTGCTCTGAGGTGAAGGGGATGAGAGAGCCAAGTGTTGTTTATGTCTCCCTAATTTGACTGCCTAAAAGCCATTATTTATTTTTTTTTATAACCAGGCGCTTTGCCTAAACATTGTGTTCTTAAAAAGTTCCTTGAAGTATGAAATAGCCCGTGTGCTCTGAGGAGGGGAAAGGGACGATGTGAAATTTGGCTCAGAATGCAGGTCATTTATTTAGATTATCGTACAAATTGTGCATAACCATAAATCATGAAAGTGATGGGCAGCCGGGAAACGGGCAATCAGTTACAGCTTTTCAACTTCTGTGGATCGGCAAGGCAGTGACCTTTTGCAGGAATGGCATGATTTAGACCCTAATTATGAGTTTCCCCGAACAAAGATTTCTGCACATGATTTTCTTATTGAGAGGCATATTATAAATTATATTATTCCCTATACTTTTTTAGTTTCCGGCCACAGCACCGGCCCTGATTTTGCAGTGTATAATGCATAATAATTTTAGCCGGCAGCCCTAATAACCTCGATCTTACTTTCACGCTCCAAAAGAGACTGGCAGTATTTTAAAAACAGTTGATTTTATGAGGAACACTCACCCATGCTAATGGCCTCCTGCCCAAACACGGGCTTTGCAGAGGGAATTCATGAGGCCCCGTGCTCCCAGGCATCTTTAACATTTAACCTTACCTCATTGTAGTGGAAAAGCACAGCTGAGCAATGGTGCACGTTAAATAACTACTCTTAATTTATAATCGCTGCACTCTTGATCTGATGTTTTGTTTTTTTTAAAAAGGAAACTTCTACCAATTTATATTTTTTATGTTTTTTGACTAGCACACATCTGTCTCACCCCAGCCTTGGATTAGGGCATCATTTCATTCATTTTCCCCCTTATTCTAACATTTTAATGTCTTTACTCTTTAACTCTGTTACAAACAGGGGTGGAAAAAGTCCTGAGAAATTATACACGGATTATACTGTATCTGAAAAAAAAATATGCACGGATTACATCTTACTCAATTAAAAGTGGCAGTAACTTCTCGAGTGAAATGTACAGAAGTGTATTAAAAAAGAAAATGTTTTAACCAAGTTCATGTTTAATTTTTAAGCTTAGTTTTAAATGCCTAATTCCTCCATAGATTTCATGTTTTCATGTTTAAACAAATGATAATTGTATGAGACGTTGTGAGAGGAATGAAGCTGCTATTCATAGATTTATACATGTCTAAAATTGTCACATGCTTTATGTTGTCTTTTTCTGGGTCTCGGGAAGAGGCAAAGCAAGGTCCGCAAGGTTTTTTTGTTTAAATTAAAAGATTTTCTGTATAAATTTTCACTGTATTTATAAAGAAAAATAGCTTTTTCTGTATAAAAAGCTATTTTTATGCTGGAATAATTTTTATTAGAAAAATGCTTGAATAAAAGGTAAAAAGATTAAACATTGAAATTATGGTTATTATTTACTGGCAGGTTAATAAAAAGGATAAACAATCACACCATAGAATGATCGCTAGATTAACCACGAAAAATTATTAGACTAATCCAAAAAAAAAAAAAAAATACAGATTAGCCAAAATAAATTACACAATCATTAGCTGCGGCACCAATTTATTATTATTTTTTTTTACATTTTCTTGCCTTATTTTCCAAGAAAAGAAGAAACATAAGTACTAAATAAAATTTCTTGGAAATGTAATTAAGAGTACAAGTATTAAATTTCATAATTCATTGTCATTTCTTCCATTTAAGCACAATAACAAAGTACAATTACTCAAGTATTTTCCACCCCTTAACAGTGTACATAATGTTTTTTCTTTTAGAATGTCCTGCTGCTTTTTTGTGACCGTCTTACTTACTGAGAAAAACATTGAACTGAAAATACATGACGTAACTTGTCTATGGTAACAGGATTGATTTTTTTATTTATTTTATTTTGTTGCTGTTGGCAGGACGAGACCAAAAGTCCAATACAATGGCTACGCAGGGCATGAGAACACAAACGGACAGGCATCGTTTGAGAACCCCATGTACGACACGAACATGAAACCGACTGAGGCCAAAGCCGTGAGGTTTGACACGACGCTCAACACAGTGTGCACAGTCGTATAGCCCTCATTAGCTGCTCCAGACACTGGGAACCACATGCCAATTTCTTCATAACTGAATGCACTTTGGTAGGGATGTGAACACTTTGCTGTGAACAATTTCAAGCATTAACTGCTTTTTTTTTTTTTTTTTTAAGACCACAAATGGAAAAACAATGGAAGTTCTCAAAGAAACAAACAAAAACTTTTTATTCTGGGAAACTATGATTGCGTGCTGTCTTTGACATGGATATGTTTCTCAGAGCATTGAATAGCACCACTAACAGCACACACAAGGCGGAAGGGTTTTTTTTTTAAATCCTCCCTTTTTTCATGTCTTTCTTCCCCCCAACCAATCAAACGAGCTCGTTAGGGAAGATGTTGAAGTGTCTTTTAAAAGCCACAGAACTTCTTGCAAAGTGTATTTTCTTCAGTGAAGACAAAAGACAAGTGTAACAGACACTGGACAAATGTGGCCGAGTGCATGCCACTGGACATTTCCAAGAAAAACAAGATGAAGCTACTGCACGCAATGGAAAACTAATCTGAAGGTTGTGGATGGAACTGTCAACTGCCGTGTGGGTTTAAAAACATTTAAAAAAAAACAAAAAAAGAAAAGAAAAAAAAAAAACCTTCATCGCACAAATTTTGCACTAGTATGAGAAGGACATGAAATGGGTTTATGGAGGTAACATTGAAAAAAGAAACACAGGGTTACTGACAATATGTATATAAACATTGTAATTCCATATCCATAAAGAGCATGAGTCATGCTATGTCTATCAAGAGAGAGCTTGATTCTATTTTCTAAATTAGATCTGAAAATAAAGTTATGTTTATGTTTACATAAACCTATCAGAAAAGTTATAATGACACTTTAGGCTTTGGAATGATTTTCTAAAGGTTTCACACCTCATCCCATTTTTTTCTTTCTTTTTTCATCCATTTCCTCCAGAAATAGGTTTAAGCTATTTAATCATTTTGGGGTTTTTTTGTGTGAAATTGTACACAGAAAAGAAAAAAAAACAAAAAAAAACATTTAAATGAATATTTAGCATAGTTTATCCCAGATTATATCCCATTTGCCATATCGCATACATGTCTATTTCTCCTTAATGCAACTTTTTCCCCTGGTGCGACAGACATGGTTGTCGTATATGCCAGCTGTAGTCATCATCTATGTTCAATATGGATGGAAATCATCAGGGAACAGCCGATACGATATCACGATCCCCAGGTGCCGATTTGATGTGTAACGCGATTCTGTTCGGATCTCGATTTTACTAAATAGCCTGAGCCGATATCATGTATGTAGTTTTATAGATGTTTGTTACAACTCAGCAAATAATTTGCTTTACCACACAGGATGCTGTGCTTCCTGCCAACGCGTGAATAGTTTAGTGCACACCAGCTGTAGGATTATAGAGGAACGGTTTTACCACCGCAAATGCAAACATATATAAATTAAAACCGATTTTGGACTTGGGTGTGGCGATAAGTGAATTGCCACACAGAAGAATCGCAATACATCACTGAATCGATGTTTTTATCCCATCTCTAATGTTCAGTACGGTCATGACATTTCTTCAGTCATAATTTCACTCAGTCATCTCTCCCCGTTAATGTATCCTGTACCTCATCAGCTTCTCTGAGATCCTGAATCAATGGAAGATCTAATGGGTTCTTAAAGAAACACTGCCTTATTAGAATCAAAAGCATGCTGGGCCATTTTTAGTGATCCATATCATCGTGTAGTTAGGAGAATGTGCGGCTTCACGGGTGCAGATTCACTGTGATTTTAATCTCTCCAGTTGTTGGGTTTTATTGACCATGCACATAAAATGTTCTTTTTTAAAAAAAAATTATTTATCTGCAACCAACCTGAAGCCAAATTTGTTCCATGTTTCAAAAAGTGTGTTGTCATATGCAAAAAACAGTCTTGAGCAATCTAATTTATCTAATTAATGACCAGTGACCATTTGTTGGACTTTATTCAACATAGGTTAAAAATACTCTATAATTGACCACAAATTGCAATTGTGTGACCGTGCTGATATCATCGGCTTAGGATTATATTAACACAATGATATTGCAGTAAATGTGCTTTTAGGGATCTTTTATTTTCATTGTATTATACACCCTTTTCTGTAGAGCTGGAGGAATTAGGTTACTTTTTTCCTTTTATAACTCCATGATTGAGGAACAGTGTGTTGGGTAAAGCAGGTTGGACCAGTCATAAGTTATTGAGAATTCTAAATACTTAACTTCACCTTTCTCACACACACACACACACACTCTCTCCTTACAGTCTGCCCGATATCAGACATCACGCCTATCTTCAGGCTTGCTGCAATAACGTGACGTAGATTCCCTCCACCACCACTACTGTAAAATAATCATTTCGCAAGCTGTAAAATTGCGTTCCAATCAACAATCGCACCATTCACACGTCATTCTCTCCATGTGCTGCTGACTTGAAGTAGGTGCAAAAGAAAATGGTTTTGTACAGAAATCTATTTTTTATGAGGAATTTGTAAAATGATTAAATATGCTGTACTTTTTTGATTAAATGTAGTTAAAATTGTTAAAATAAATGTTTTTACTGTATAAAATGTAAATTAATGGTTTATCTACCTGTAATTATATCCATGGTTGAAACATTTTCCAGCAAATGTCAGTATGTACGAGCTTTTATGACGCATCTTGCTCGTATCTGTTCTTTGATGTGAGAAACCCTAGAGAACTGTACTAAAGGTTGTTAAAAATACACATATTTTCAAAAATATTACTTCAGATAAATATTAAAGTATTTTAAAATATTCCGTTTTGTTGCGATTTGACGATGTGACCCAATGATGAGCAACGCAAGTGCGGTAAGTAAGGAGCGCATGCTGTTTTTACGACGCAGCAGACCTCAGAACACAGACTGTAGGAAACTCTGACCAAATAATTCAGTCAGTAGATGATTTTTCACAGTGCAGTAAACTGTGGCTTTTTTTTCCAGGGCCTGAAATTGAAAACAAGTTGAATTTCACCCACTAAAAACAACAAGCAATAACTCCTGTGCTATAGACCTGGCAGACTATCACCAAGGAAACTGCTATAGAAATGCCACAGCAGAGTAAGTCCTTCTTCTTAAGGGTGTCAGAAACTTGAATGCAAGTGAAATGGAGAAATTCCAATATATATACTTTTTTTTAAAAATATTCTCCATTTTCAAAACACCCAGAGCATAAAGATTTCATTATAACTACTAGCCAAAAGTCATACACGTCACTTGTATTCAGTTGATTGTATTAATCAGATACACTGCTAAACTATCTACTGAACAACAAACAGAAAAATCACCTTGACTTTAAAAGGATTTTATCACAGTTACAAACAGGTGAGTTACATATCCGCTAAATTCTATCAGCTTAAACTGACAAATAACCCCAGATCTGTTTAACCTACGGCAAATCCACCCGACAGTCACTTCACGCCTCTAGTCAGACACCTTTGGAGAGAAGCCTTGATGACAGATCCAAGCACACCAGGAGCAGAGGACCGTTCTACTGATGCAGCCAAGTGCCATAACGACCACAGAGAATGATGCAAACAAGTTTAAATATTCATGAGTGCATGCAACCATCTGAAATTCACCTGATGGTGCAGTGTGGTTTATTCAAAAAAGGCTAGAACTAATAAAATGTGTTTCATTTGTTTTGTCTCAGCCATGTTGTGTCTTATGTTACTGTACGTAAAGCTTTTTAATAATTTCTTTGATGAGTTATACATCAAACATTTTAGCTAAACAACTAAACTAAAGGCCCAAGTTCCCTTTAATACACACTGTAAAATCATGTTGGTGGGAATAAATAATGTTTTTTCATTTATCAAAGGATGATTCATCATTTGGTGAATATTCCAACAGCACAAGGTACTGTAGAGACTCAGTTGTTCTTAGACAAGCTGCCTTAAGACTGGGGAAATCTACAATCCAAGACAATTTCTTCTGGTAATCCATAAAATCAAACTTTCTGCTGACTCAAGGGCAAAGGGTGTTTGGAGAACGGCACTAAGTCTGCACGCCTTGGAAAAACAATACTGTGAAAAGAAATGATGTTACCTTTGAATGGCAGTAAGTCAGATATTTTTTGGCAATGTTACATCAAGGACACTGTGGAGCAGTTAAGTGTTTAAGCTGGAAGTCATCGATCTGATTTGGACTGTGAATGAGTTACATTAGCGTTGACATTGTTGGCACAAAAAACAAACGTTCACTGAAGACTAGCAGAGGCATCTTCCCACTAGCAAAAAGGGGAGGAACAGACTTCCCATAGATGTCTGTTCCCGTAAACTTTCATAGACTTTGATAACGATAATTAAAGCCATGGTTGAGTGGCCATGGCCCAAAAACATCAACGAATGGTAATCTTGGATTCATCCACATCTGATATGCAGAGGGACAATATTAAAACATGATTATTTAAACAGTTCAATAGCAACATTGCTAAAGTTAACAGGTAATAATCAGTCCTCCAGGATTTAGCGAGTCCCGATCAGGACTATTAACGCAAATTCAACCGATCCACGTGCATTCTGCATGTCCATGAAATTTTATTCAATCATCACTGCAACTTTTCCACTCACAAAATGTGACCAGTATGTCACCAAACATACTTCCTTGTTTATTATTTTAAAGATGCAGGTGTGCAACACAAACATATTGCATTTACTAACAAAAAATATTTATAAGACAGTGTAAAGAAATTTCCCCCATTCTCCTCTTCACAAACACTGAGGTAAACTGTTTTGCACGGCATGCAATATTGTGGTGGAATACAAATTAAAGTCGTCGATTGAAACACTTTTGAAATGCAAAACACATCCAGGGTGTGACAAAAAAAAAAAAAAAAACATACAACAGGCAAGACAAATCACCATGACAAAAGCAGGTAACTCCCGATCTATTACAAGTGCTGAAAGAATCGAGCACTTTTTTTTTTGCATGGTCATTGGGATTTTTTCACATAAATGGTGGTCAGTGTAAACCGTGAGGTTCTGTGCACTTTATCTTTTAAACTATCTTTACTCACTTGATGTTTTGAAGAAAACGGGGCATTTGACGGATGTCGAAATTATTTGACTTGAAATGTCTGAAAATGTAGTCATCTATTTTCTAAACACATTCAGAAGAATATGCTGAAGTGATTTGTTTTATACTTCATTTACTTTGCTATTTTGTGCTCTTTAGTTTTTTAACTGAGTCTGTTATTTATTTTTCAATTATTTTATTTTTATTTAGTCAGACACTGAAAAGAACCGTCATTGCTATTAGCAGCTATTCATCAATGTTGAATGCATTTTGGAATTTTATGCTGTACAAATAAACCATATTTTGATAGAATTTTTGCAATCTAAAACATTTAGCGCTACATTAGAGGTGTAGTTCTCACTGGATCGATTTTTCTTTTTTTATATAAAGGAACTATTTTTGCAATTTTTACTTAATATTGCAAATTTATTGCAACAATTTCTGTTTTAGAAGAGCTGGTATGAAATCAGTAATTTGAAGCTTGAACAATAAAGAGCCTGCAAAATGCTGGAAGAACTGAATAATATTCTACTGTTATATCAATTCAGGGTCTACAGTAATTCATTCTTTATTGTATTTCTGAAAGTGTGCTTATACTGTAGTTGCATATGTGATGCCACAAGAATAGTTACTTCAGGAGCAGAAAGTGTTAGTTACTCCAAGTCTAAATAATATGCATTCTATTTTTTAATATATGCAATATATATATATATATATATATATATATAAATTTTTAACATGTACAGTATATTATCCATTTCAACTAAGAACACAATCAAGTGTTCTTGCAATGGTCTTTTCTTGCAGTTGGATGTTACTCAGCATCCAGTATTCAATATCCTTATCCCAGCACTAAAAAAAAAAATTACACAACTTTATTTAGAGAAATATTCAGTAAACAGCAGGGGGCCTAGAACAAAGCCTTGTGGAATACCAACTACTTTAACTGTCACTTTCTTAGTACCGTGATGAGACTAAAATACAGAGTAACATTTCATGTGTAATTCTTATAAACGTAACTGCTAAGCTGGCATACTGGTTATCAAAACAGGAGAATGAGGGGGACAATTGTGGTATATTAAACATAAATAAAATGTCTCACCCCTAGGCCGCAGTTATAAATAAAGGTCCACCAATCGATAAGCCAGTGACTGGAATTAGATGGTTTTTAACTTGACTGCCCATGATCCATACACTCCAGTGCAGTGCAACCAGAAACTGTTTGCCCCGTTACCCAGAGATCACAAGCTTGAATCCTGGCCAACAGTGTTGTACATGAATGCACACGTTTTTCAATGAACCGAATTCATCAGTTTGCGACTAATAACCTTGAATGTGAGCGGCATCATCATGCAGGGCAGAGAATGTGAGGAGGCAAGGCTTTGTTCTTTCTATTTCTAATATTACTAATATTCTGTAAGAAGTTACCCATCTTGCTTTTTTTCCTCTTTGAGCTAGCACTCACGCATCAATCATAGTAGCATTAGCTAATCACTGGCATCTGCGTTTCCCTCCCTTTCCCCACAGTAAGTGTGCAGCAGTTCAAAAAGCATGCGACTGTCACATGTCTCGAAGGAAACATATCACTACTGCTTTTCATTTGGACTGTATTTGTATAAAAAAATGTAAAAAGCTCTGAATAGAAGACTGGAGAAGTAACTGAAATCTTATGCAGTTCTGGGAAAAAGTGTTAAACATATAATTGCATTTTTCATTAAAGACCAGTTAAAAATGGTTTTGCCTCGTTACTTTAGCCATCTCTTCAAGTCTAGTCTCTGAATAAAGTAAAAAAGATTTAAGTTTCTTCTTCACATAGTAAAAGTAACAATTATTTTTAAAATGTCATAATATGATACAATAGTTTTCAAAATTCTAGTATCACAGTACATTTTGAGTACCAGTATCCAATGTAACACTAATATCTAGTTATGAATAGTATAATTTCATACATGACTAATTTGGGCTTATTTGTGAATAAATTACATAAATTTGTGAATAAATTATATAAATGATTACATAACAGTTACAGTATAATGTAAAAAAAAAAGGCTTTATACTGTATATATAATTTTAGCATTAGCATCCCTTATATCAAATCGAAAAGTACTGCCTGTGCATCTACAGTATATAAATAAAAGAGTTTAATAACAAAAGTTTTGACTGCATTGGTCAGAACTCGCTCTTTCAATAACTTTACGCTTCGTACACTGGAGGACCCAAAACGAGTCTCAGAAAATCGTCTTTCTGCCTGTCCAGATTTTGTCAGAGCATCATGCAAAACTGACTGGACAGAATTTAATGAAACTTTAGCAGTACTTGGATATTTGCCTGAAGTTTAAACTGAAAGTGAAATCAAAATGTTGAGTAAAAGTGATGTTATGAGCAGTTCTGTGCAGGGTTTAATAATCGACTTTAAAATAAGCTAATAAGCTACTTGCTCAATGCAAACAAACACCTGCACCAATAGATATTAATAGTGGTATACTGTAAGTGAACTTTAACGCATTGGAGTCGTTTTAAGACAAAACTTAATCTTTATCCGATCTACCTTTTTCAATTTCACTCTCCGATTACCAAATAGGGAGTGTATTGGGCTGATGATAAAAGTAGTACAACTTAGCGTAAAAAAGGCACACGATACTGAACCTTACATAATTATTTTTTTTGTATTAATAAGTTGGGCAGAACGTTCTGTCATACAGCAAGACAGGCAGACATGTACAGTACGTGGGCTTTAACCTGAAATAATAATATCACTGATTACATTAAAACTGATCAGCTTATTTTTGGCTTTAACCTTTTAACTATTTCTACCAACTCTTTTCCTGTCAACGATGGGTACTAAGGCTAGTTTAATATAATTGTATGCTTACTTACTAGAGTAATTACTAAAACAAATATATAGAAATTGACAGAAGTTTGCTGGGGAACAGACACAGCCTCAGCCAGGTAGCAGACAGCATTTTTTTTTTACACAGACCGTAACACACCTTAATATCAATCTTATTATATACAGTAAACCCAATACAATTTATATTTTGTTTGTTTTTGTTTTTACTGAGCTCGGGGCTTTATTGGCTTGTCAGGTGTGTATAGCTCCTAAATATGTTTCAGAGCACTTCCTCTTAATTACTTTTTCCTCACAACAGAGTTGGCTCACAAGTCAATGATATTGATTGGAGGTAGCCTCTCTCTGAACACTAGACAAATGTCTCATCGACCTTTGCTGACTCTTTTTTGAATCCTTAAAGGTGTTGCCCTCAGAGTACCATACATAATCCCTAGTTTGCAACATCATTTGGTGAGTTGAGTAACTTTAGTCTATTCACTCAGTCTTTCCAATTTAACAGGCTGGAAGACACAAGGGCAATCTTACAGGGATTACTGAACAAGCGCATAGCAGTCAGTGTGTTTACGGTACACATCTGGCAAAATTTCAGTGTAAGTCACTGACATTTGAGAATAAGTCAGATAGATCAGAATTTCAGCTTCCATTTTCTGACATCTAGATCTGTTTATTGAAAAACCTGCCACCTTTTCATCAAACCTACCCACTTTTCAAATGATAAAAGTACTTGATAATGTGACTGGTAGGTATTTCTTGGTGCGCTGCTGTGCCATGTTAGATTGATTATTTCAGCAGTTACTAGGACTGACCGTTTCACCCTGGAAAGGAAAAACCCAGTCAGTGACATTACCAACAACTTCCACAGGGCAAGGTTCAAGGTATCACAATCAATCATTTGGAGAAGACTTAAAGAAACGAAATAAAGGGGCCAAACCAAGTGTACAAACCATTCATCAGGAGTAAGAATTTGAAGGGGGAAAAAATAATAAAAACAGATGAGCCACAAATGTCTGTTAAGCAAGATGAACCTTTTGTTAATTTACCTAAAAGTGGCAGAGAGAGACCAAATTGTGGAGAAGAAAACATACTAGTTCATCAGTCAAGTACGTGGAGGTAGCATCACGGCTTGTGTTCACATGGTTGCTGACTTACAAATTCGTAAGTCTACCTTCCGTTTGGTTTGCCAGTTTAGAGAGAAATGCATACAATTTAATTGGGAAGAGCTTCATTGCACAGTAAGACAATGACCCAGAATACACTGCCATCATCAAAGGAAATCATAGACCACTTCAGACTGGCCAAGTCAATTATCAGACCTTCAGCCAATTAAGCATACATTTCACCACCTGAAGACGATTTCTCAGCCAGACAGATTTAGGTATGGGTGACCTGGGCAGCCAGGTAGGGTGGCATCTTGCTGTGAGGAGGCACAGTGTGCCTATAAAAATAAATAAAATAAAATAAAAAGCTCATTTGCATGTCACATCAGTGATATAATTTCACAATGTGAACCAGTTATCTCTTGTTAGTCTGTGTGCCCTGGTTCTAGTTTTTAAGCTAACAACTTAAAAACTGGGTTAACACCTGAGAGGGTCCCCAACTTAGAAGTACAAGTAGTGAAGGGTGGGTGTCTAGAAGGACATCATCTGAGGTCTCCCCACTGGATCATCTAATTCTGTACAGCAAAAATCATTCACGGTAAAATCACTCACACCATGGAATTGTACCAAATAAACCACAGTTTATTCATAATGTAAGGAGTATATACACAGAAAACATACTGCATTCCTTATGGCTTGTGGGAAATCAATTGTGGGGACGGGGTGTAGAGAATAAAGAATAAGAAAAGGTCGAAGCCCAGTTTACAGACTTGGCTAAAAGTTTTGAGAATGACAAATATTCTTTTTCAAGTCTGCTGCTTCAGTATTTTTAGATCTTTTTGTCAGATGTTACTATTCTATACTGAAGTATAAGTACAGGCATTCCAAAAGTGTCAAATGCTTTTATTGACGACTACATTAAGTTTATTCAGAGAGTCAATATTTATTAGACCTCTGCAATTCGCCCCGGCATGCTGTTAATCAACTTCCGAGCCACATCCTGACTGATGGCAGCCCATTCTTGCATAAATCAATGTTTGAAGTTTGTGGGTTTTTGTTCTCAATGAGATTAAGGTCTGGGGAGTTTTCTGGCCATGGACCTAAAATTTCGATGTTTTGTTCCCTGAGTCACTTAGCACTTTTGCTTTTATGGCAAGGCGCTCCATCATGCTGGAAAAGGCATTGTTCGTCAGCAAACTTTTCTTGGATGGTTGGGAGAAGTTGGTCTCGCAGGATGTTTTTGTACCATTCTTTATTCTTGTCTGTGTTCTGGGGCAAAATTGTGAGTGAGCCCACTCGCTTGGCTGAGAAGCAACCCTACACATGAATGGTCTCGGTCCTTTACTGTTGGCACAACACAGGACAAGCTTTTTTCCGGATGCCCCAAACAATCGGGAAAGGGGATTCATCAGAGATTACGACTTTACCTCAGACCTCAGCAGCCCAATCGCTGTACCTTTTGCGGAATATCAGTCTGGTCTTTCCTGGAGTGGCTTCTTTGCTGCCCTTCTTGACACCATGGCATCCTCCAAAGTCTCCGCCTCACTGTGCATGCAGATCCACCTCGCACCTGCCATCTCTCAGCAAGCTCTGCACTGGTGGTGCCCCGATCCCAAAGCTGAATCAACTTTAGGAGATGGTCCTGGTGATCTGGCCGAACTTTCTTGTGAGCCTTTCACAACAATTGAACATCTCTCTTTGAAGTACATGATGATCTGCTAAATGGTTAATTTAGGTGCAATCTTACTAGCAGCAATATCCTTGCTTGTGAATCCCTTTTTGTGCAAAGCAATGTAGACGGTACATGTTTCCTTTCAGGTAACCATGGGTAACAGAGGAAGAACAATGATTTCAAGCACCATCCTCCTTTTAAAGCTTCCTGTCTGTTATTCTAACTCAAACAGCATGACGGAGTGCTCTCCAGCCTTGTCCTCATCAACCCTCTCATCTGTGTTAACGAGAGAATCGTTGACATGATGTCAGCTGGTCCCTTTGTGACAAGGCTGAAATCTAGTGGAAATGTTTTTTTGGTGGGGGATTAAGTTCATTTTCATGGCAAAGAGGGACTTTGCAATGAATTGCAATCCATCTGATCACTCTTCATAACATTGTGGTGTATATGCAAACTGCCATCATAAAAAACTGAGGCAGCAGACTTTGTGAAAATTAATATTTGTGTCATTCTCAGAACTTTTGGCCAGGGGAAATAGGCAAAAGATAAATACAAATGTTTATCTTTATGAGTATAATATTATGCATGCAATAAAATAAGCTAGTAATATACAACAACTTTTTTTTTTTTTTAGTTAACATATGTAAGCTTACACAACATCGGATATAACATGAGACAGTTTCACACATAATAATGTGTGTAGCCTGAAGCAAAATGATTACAACCTAAGTAGCACACTATTGATTTGGTTGGCTCTCATTGATGTTTCATCATAAAGGGTTTCTGTGATTACAGTATATTGACTAGGTCCTGAGTTCAGCCAGGGGAATTTCCAAAGCTGTAGGCTGATTTAAAAGACATCTATATTATGCTGATATTTTCTATCTTTTATGATGCAAGTCATTTGCAGTGCCAATGGTTAAAACTAGCCAAGGAGGTTGTACAGTAAGGTTTGTTTGGTTGCTAATCTCTGGATATTAAAAAATATGGAAAGGTGTTTTTTTTTTTCTTCATTGTGCTGAAGGCGAGTTTGCCCATGAAGCCACAGACACTGCTGAAGAAAGAAACCCCCAAGAAGCACATCAACTAAAAGAAGCGGTGAAATGAACCTTAAAAAAATCCTGTTGATGCCTGATTCAGTGACGAGGAATATAACTTCCACTACTTGTGCTCACCAAGAAATGTCACAGCCTGCCACCAAATGTTTGTTAATTATCATATCTGGATGTAAATATCAGTAAATTACTGTAAGGGTGAAGCTGTCTTACATTCATGTTTTGATCTCAAACACAAACAACTTCTGTCCAAAGTAAAATTAAAAGAAGTGGCCTTGCCAGGCAACACTCCTAGATACAGAATAAACTATAGAGAAAATAACTGCTGCTTATTTTTCTTTCACCTCAGCAGTAAACGTGCACAGAAAAATACAGGTCCATGAAAAGCAGCAAAATCCTGTAGGAGTTGCTTTACTGGTTTAACTGAAAAGGTGCTGACTTGCTTTTAACCTCGTCTTGACTCAGATTTTGGAAAAATCTTGTAAAACCTGTGCTTGGGGTATTTCTTGTAACTGCAGCGACACTTGCATCCAGAGTGCTTTTTTATGCATCATGGTTATGATATTTTGGCCCGCTGCTAGAGAATCTGATTTTACAGTTTGACATCCCACATTGCCTTTCCGTCAGTCATACACTGCGGCATGCAAAATGGAGTTCCAGCATTCATAATTAAACTTAGGCATCTCGCTTGAGTTGACTGGATTGAAAAGATTAAACTGTCTTATTGCTCATTTTTCACAAACATGAATCATTACATAATTATCCTTTAGAATAAAAAATATGCATACTTGATATGACGAGACAGAATAGAGCAAAATCTATACTTATGACACAAATCAGGCTACATGGAGTATAATTAATAGGGGCAGTGGTGGCTCAGAGGGCTAAGGCAAAGAGTTACTGATCGAAAGGTCAGCGGTTCGATCCCTAGCTCCACCAGGTTGCCATTGTTGGGCCTGTGAGCAAGGCCCTTAACCCCATCTCCTTCAGGGGCGCTGTATCATGACTGACCATGCGCTCTGACCCCAGTTACGCTGGGATATGCGAAGAAAAAATTTCACTGTGCAGTAATATATATATGTGACAAATAAAGGCTTAACTTAAACAGAAGCTAAAGATTTTTTTTTAAATGACTTGCATCCTCTTCAAAGGATTTCCAAAATAAATAAGGTCTATGCATTTCTTTATGCAAATAAATTCTGGACCCCAGAATTGTTGAATAATTGCTGAATTAAATATATCCATATTACTGTATATGATAACTGCATTTAATTACTTATGATACAGTCAAATCGTTCAATTATATCAATGCAGAAATGTCTAAAATTATGGGAAATTTTTTGGAAACTTTGTGACAAGTGGATCCATCTTGATTCTAGTGGCTTTTTCCACTTTAAAAAAAAGTTTTCTAGGAGTTATCCAGAATAACCCATTTTTCTTATAAAAAGTAGTGACAAGGAAAAAAGATGTATGGACTTCATGTCATTCCATCACACTTAATCTAATACTGTTCTCCTAAAGTGTGGAGATAAAGCAACTGAATGATGCATTGTTGGAATATCACAGTGTACCTGAGTAAAACGCAATAACTCCATCACTATCGTCAGCTACCGTAAATTCGGACAGGATAAGATTTCTGTTATTCTCCTTGAGGGCATCTGATTGATGTTCATGGGATAAGCCATTTCTGTTTACAATCAGAGATGGTAGTGTCTTCACAATGTACGCACTCTCATGAGACTGAACATTCCATTTTAGATTGATTATTCTGACTTTTATAGTGCTGCAAAAGTTTGGGCATCCCTGGCCAAATTACTTTTTCACTTAAAAAAAAAAAAAAAAAATCAATAAAATGTAAACACAACCACTGGGGGGAAAAACGTAAAAAAATAAAATAAAATAAATCTGCAAATGTCATTACACATA
>JAQMYL010000038.1:28657880-28676563 GCA_030014365.1 Clarias pachynema
CTAGATTAATCTAGATTAACTCCAAAATTACAGTGAGATTAATCTAGATTAAAAAAATTAATCTATGCCCACCACTAGTATATACAGTTTATAATTTAACCCTGCTATGACTCATGCCAGTCAGATTCTGGTGTATTGTCACTAGATCGGTACAACACTACACCTGAAATGTCCATTTTATTTAGCATTAAGAAATGCTTATTCAGTGTCTTGGCTTAGTTATCACAATATCACATTCATAACAAACGGGGTTTTGTAGTAAGGGAGCTGTGTGTTTGATGCGAGGCATTCCTTTGCAAATATTTGCCGACTGAAGGAAGGAAATCCGTGGACCTTGCTTTGGATTTATTAAACTGTTGAGTTGTGGATAAGATTCCCCTAAAGTTCATTTTTCTAAAACTGAGAATCATCTGTATGATTCACCTAAGAATCACCTGTATGATTGCATCATTTCCTTCTTCATTGAGACGGAAAGAAGGATGGATGTGTTATTTTTTATGCAAGGTTATCAAAACAAGCCATTAGAAAATATTATAATATTTTGGGATACTTGATTTTTTTCATGAGCCGCAATCCATAAATCATTGAAATTAAAACAAAAGACAATTGAAATATTTCACGACACGAGTTTCACTTTTTGAACTGAATAAAAAATAAATGATATTATTAAAAAAAAATAATAATAAATTCTTACTCTTTCATACAGTATTTGCCATATTTTTTTTTAGATGCATCGTACATTCCAGAAACTACATATGTTGCAAAACCTTTAATAATGGCCAGACATTCAACAGTCAAAGTACAGTAGAATAGCAGTTCAGCTGCATGGTATCAAGCGAATTATTTGTTTATTTATTTCTCAGTGAAGGCCCACAGAGCATTGTTCAACTGATGGTGTTGAGTTACTATTTCTACACCATTTCACTATCAAGTGCCCTGTGGTTAAGTGCATCCTGTAAAAGAACACTCCAAAGACAATTATACATTTGATTTATTATATATTAAGGTGATGTTTTGATTTGGAGTGAATCTTTAAGTAAGCCATCAAAATACTACAGCTATGTTTTTATAACTTCATATGTACCATGTTTAAGTTCTTATGGCTCCTAAAGAATGTGAATCTTTGTTTCCGCTGATCCATGTCCTGATTAACCCTTCAACTTCCGAGGAAACTGAAATTCAATGAAAGGAACAATGCAAAAATCAGCAGTAGGGAAATTTCTTAATGAAACAGTAGAAAGAACCCAAAGAGCCTTAAGCGAAGAAACTCTATTCGGTTATAAAAGACTTTTAAGTTGGGATGCCATTACCTAGTACTGGAGTTACCATTTATAAATGGAACCTGAAAATGACATTTTGTCAAGCAATGTGAATCATAGCAGATCCAAAAATGAAAAAGGAAAGGCTTTATTAACTGTAGTCCCTTATATGATTACACCGAATACAAGAGGATTTTTTTAAACCAGCAACGATTATAACTTCAAAATGGTTGGTGAGTTTTGTCCGGGTACTCTGGTTTCCTCCCAGGTCTTTGAACTCCCATAGTTCAAAGACATGCAGATTAGGCTAATTAGTGTTCCAAAATTGCTCGTTGTGTGTGTGTGTGTGTGCGTGCGTGTGTGTGTGTGTGCGCACCCTGTGATGGATTTGTACCCCGCTTCATGCCCCAAGTATTCTGGGATAGGCTCCATGGCCTCTGTGACCCTGTATAAAGGCAAAACGGTATAAACAATACGAAATGACCCAGAGAGAGATCACCCTATCCCAGAGCGATGGGCGTGTCAGGGTAAAATGGAAAGCGCATGGTTGCATCATGCATAGTGCCCACTGTACAAAACTCCGGAAGCAGCGTTATGATCTGGGGTTTCTTGTTGGTCATCTCTAGGCTCAGCAAATTATGTGGCAATAAAATGAAGTCAGTCGATGACCTGAGTGGCCAGGTTATCAAATGTGTGGAGTTTTTCTTCCCTGATATATTCCATGTTTCAAATTATGATTGAGTGGTTCTGGGATCATGAAGAATCAATTTTACACATGAACTGGCCACCAAACTATGCACTGTAATCCAAGACTAAGGTGGTCAATGAAAACTTTTTTTCTTTTTCTTTTTTTGGGCCTTAAGGTGTTGTAAAATGTGTGTGAGATCAGACTTACACAAGTACACTGGTAACACGACTACAGATTCCTCCTTTGTATGAATTAGTCAATTATTCACAAGTAGAGCTGAACTTAATGTTTATTTACTCTTCTGCCAACTGCCCTCAGATTTCCCCAAATTCAATTTGTCAACAAGGTTCCCATTTATTTCTAAGCACAATTTAAAGCCTTATTTGTGAGACTTACAGTATTTGCTGACATCATGTCAGTGATTCTGTCATTAACACAGGTGAGAGTTGTTGAGGACAAGGCTAGAGATCACTCAGTCATGCTGTTTGAGTTAGAATAACAGACCGTTTAACAGCTTTAAAAACAGGATGGTGCTTGAAATAATAGTTTTTCATCTGCTAATCATGCAAGGAAACATATGCGGTCATCATTGCTTTGCACAAAAAGGGATTCACAGGCAAAGATATTGCTGCGAGTTACGTAGATTGCACCCAACGATTTACTGGATCATCAAATACTTCAAGAAGAGAGGTTTACTTGTTGTAAAGAAGGATCCAAGGTATCTAAAAAAGTCCAGCAAACATCAGCACCATCTCCTAAAGTTGATTCACCTTTGGGATCGGGGCACCATCAGTGCAGCGCTTGCTCAGGAATAGCAGCAGGCGTGAGGGGCACGCACAGTGGTGAACGCTACCATCAGTCCTGTGTCATGCTAACAGTGAAGCATCCTGAGACCAAAATGGCTGCCCTGTTAAGCTGTCCTGATGGAGAACAATCCTTATGGAGAAATTCACCGGCGTCCAGGATTCCCCTCGTAATTTAAAAGCGTAGAGATGTTTCACTGTGTAATTCATTTCCTTGGGCGCGAAGTTTTTTTGGCCACATGATGGCAATGTTGGGAAAGGGGACAGATTTAGCCGAGTGGATTGGTATTATATATTTATTTCAAAGGTATACAAGACTAACTTTATCTGACTTAAGAACAAATCCAACTTAAGAACAAGTTCCTGAAACGGAACTCATTCATAAGCAGGGGACAACCTGTACCATACAGTAGTAACATCTGACAAAAAGATCTAAAACGCTGAAGCAGCAGACTTTTTGAAAATTTATGTTTGTCATTCTCAAAACTTTTGCCCATGGCTGTAGTTTATGGCCATTTAAAAATGGTTTGTTTGATATTGATGTTTTCCCTTATCACTTTGAAACAGAACAGGCCCTTAAAATTTTGTCCAACTTTTTTGCAACTTACTATATCTTGGGATTGTCTTTTTAACCACCATAAATATCTCACAGCACTACACAAGAGAAGGGTACATGCCCAAGTTAATAAAACGTGACTTTTTTTTGTCCTGCAAATTTTCTATTTGACTGCCTGTATTAAAACGTTATAAAGCAAAAACTTCTCTCTCCCATGGGTTTTTCATCTCAACTCTGAACCGAGGAGACATCTGTTTTGAAATTGAAACAGAGAGAATATATAATGTCACTGCGCATTTGTCTGTGTTCATTGCTGACATATATACAGTATATATAAAAACACAATGTTATTTATAAAAATGTGAAAAGCTTTCCTTTACCATCTAATGAGACTGGTCTCAGGTGCAATTAACTGCCTTTAGCCAGATTCATTTTGGTCCAGAGGAATCTTTTCCTGAGTCTGCACTTGGTCCGTGGTCAGTCAATGACCCTGGTGAAGAAATTGTTTTCAGTGGTAATTTACATTTGTAATAAATCAGATTGGATACTGCTACATCATTATGTTTAGGCATTTTGGTGCAATGAGTAGTAGTGATGTATATTTTTTATTATTGTAAATCAGATTAGGTAAGTGCAACTGAAAACTGAGCTGACCCATGCCTCATTACACACAGTGAGAAGCTGACATCTGCTGCTTTCTGATCATTTTGAATGCTTGTGGGAACAAAAAAGTAGTCCTGCACATAAACAAAAACACACCAGAAAAGCTCCTGACATGCTACCTCAACCCTCCCCAAAGTGCCGGTGTCTCTAATGTACAGGCCAATTTCTTGAGGCAGGAGACAGACATGCTCTGCTGACTACTGACCTGGAAGACATCAGCATTTTGCCAAAGGCAAAAATCTTGCTTAAACAAGAACTTGTGCATGTAAAGCCAGTGGCATGGAATACAATAATTTGTTCATATATTGAAGTAATCACAGAAACACGAAGAGCCAGTTGGACTGGGACAAAAATATCCAGGTGTAGAAGACATGCTTTTTTAATGCAAGGTTTTTACTGTGTAGATAATTTATCATGATTACAAGCTTGTGATAAATGTTTCTCGTGGCACCTTTCATTTCTGCCAGATGCTCTATGTAATGAACACTTCAGTATGATCATTATATCCCTGCCTCATAAAATTGCATGTGTTCAAGTTGTTTATGCAATCGTTGTTTTGTTTTATTCTTAGAGTTCTTCCACTATTTCACCACCACCACATCCATGTGGGCTGCCGCTCATACATCATAGGGCTAAATGTAAGAAGACTGCTACGTACTTTACTCCGTTTTTAATCTAAAGCATTTTCGCGGACAACAGAAGCGCGAGTTCCCCCCTTTCAGATGCTTATATACCCATTTGGATCCATAGTTTATGATATGATGCACAAAAACAATACTGATGATCAAATACCAACTGAGTACCTGTTGAGTATCAACAGGATTTAATTCAGCCCTAATTCATAATAATCCCACCAAAGGAGAGTCTTCAGGATAAAGAACTTTCATCCTCTCTTCAGTCGGATATGATGTGTTTTGGTCCTGACCAAGATCCCATTTTAATATTGTTTAATATTGATTTAGTTTACTCCATGTACACAATCATACTATGTCCATTGTGACACACAATGTAACACAATACAGCAGTACCTAGGCATACAAATTTATTCCAGGTCGGAGGCGAAATTTTGTATAGCGAAACGCATTTTCCCATAGGACATAATGTAATTGCAGAAAACCCGTTCCACGCAAAAATATTACCAATATTACAAATTTAACACTACAATCATATTTTCATATATTTTCATATATAAAAACAATCAAAACATTTAGAAAATACATGTACGTGAAGTAAAAGATGAAATAAATTGACAAACCTCACTTAATTTTAATTCATGATTTCTCGTCACCTGCTGCTTTAAAAATGAAACTTAAAGTGCCTGCCTTTTTTTTTTTTCTTTCTTTTTTTCATGCTACCGTTCTTGGGACCCATGGTGCTAAATCTTGCAAAATAAATAAATAAACAATAAATAAAAGAAAGAAAGAAAACTTGTTTCGCCATTGACGCAAATCAGTTTGGAACAACTTCTGGACATACAGGTGCATCTCAATAAATTAGCAGATAATTGAAAAGTTTATTCATTTCAGTAATTCAATTCAAAAGGTAAAACTCCTATATTGTATACATTCATTATACACAGGCCTATATATTTCAAAAGTTTATTTCTTTTAATTTTGATGATTATGGATTACAGCAAATGAAAACCGAACATTTAGTATCTCAGAAAATTAGAATATTGTGGAAAAAGTTCAATATGGGAGACTTTGTGGGGTCACGTGGTTTAATCAACTAATTAACTCAAACCACCTACAAAGGTTCCCTGAGCCTTTAAATGGTCTCTCAGTCTGGTTCAGTAGGCTGGCTGTTCATAGAGTGCTGTATCCAAGCACATTAATGGAAGGTTGAATGTAAGAAAAAATGTGTTAGAACAAGGTGCACAAGCAACAGGGATAACCACAGCTTTGGGAGGATTGTGAAATGAGGCCCATTCAAGAATTTGGGGGAGATTCACAAGGAGAGGACAGCAGCTGGAGTCAGTGCTTTAAGAGCCACCCTCACAGATGTATCCAAGAGATGGGCTACAACTGTCGCATTCCCTGTGTTAAGCCACTCTTGATCTTATACGGGCAAAAAGGACTGGACTGGTGCTCACTGGGCCAAAGTCCTCTTTTCAGATGGAATTCAGTTTGGCATTTTATTTGGAAATCAAGGTACCAGAGTCTGGAGGAAGAGAGGAGAGGCACAGAATCCAAGTTGCTTGAAGTCTAGTGTAAAGTTTGCACAGTAAGTGGGTGTTTGGGGAGCCATGTCGTCTGCTGGTGTTGGTCCACTGTGTTTTATCAGGTCCAAGGTCAGTGCAGCCGTGTACCAGGACATTTTTATAGCACTTCAGGCTTCCCTTTGCTGTCCAGCTTTATAGAAACGCTGATTTCATTTTCCAGTAGGACTTGGCACCTGCCCACACACTGCCAAAAGTGTACAAATACCTGGTTTAAGGACCATGTTATCCATGTGCTTGTCTGGTAAGCAAACTCATCATACATAAACCCCAATCTATGGAGGTATTGTGATGAAGACGTGAGACACCAGACTCAACAATGCAGAAGAGCTGAAGGCCGATATCAGAGCAACCTGCCCTGCCAGAACACCTCAGCAGAGCCACAGACTGATCGCCTCCATGCCACACTGCATTCGTAAGTCCTTGGTGCAATAATTTATGCAAAGGGAGGCCCATCCAAGTATTGAGTGCTGTACATGTTTATACTTTTCAGTAGTCCAACATTTCTGTGTTAATCTGTGTTTTTTTTGAGAAACTGAATTTTGGGTTTTAATTAGCTGTAAGCCATACAGTAATCATCAAAATAAAAAATAAAAATAAACACTTCAAATATATCAGTCTGTGTGTAATTAATCTATAAAATGTAAGAGTTTCACATTTTTTAATTAAATTTCTGAAAATATAAATAAATAAATCACCTTTTTGATATTCTAATTTTATTGAGATCCACCTGTATGTCCAACTTAGTCGGAATTTGTTTGGCTGGGTTCGCTTGCTTGTATGCTGAAAATGCTTTGCATGCAGAGGCAGATTTTTTGCTAATTTTTATTTCTTAAGGTGAAAAATTAGTGAGGCCGAACTACCACTACATGGCCTTTGGTTAAAAAAAAGTAATAATATTAAGACGGAGGATAAAGCAAACTATACAAACAAAAAGCTTTCAGAACAAGAGACCTTGTGATGCTACATTAGCGCTGTTAGCTAGCACCAGCTCAGGTAACCACAGCCCATCTACTGGTCCTTTCTACTGTGAATTAAATATGCAAGAGTACTGTAGTCCTACATGTCTCTGTTTTACCTTTGCTGGATGGGCCATTTAAAAAATTAATTAATAAATAAAAAATAAAAAAAACGGTGGGCCAAATTTACAGTAGAGCCACTTCACTACTGGTGAGGGAATGACCGTTTATAATACACTTTAATGAAACTGATAAGAAACTAATTTATTTCACAAATGTTCCACAGCATTAAATGCAACTAAAACTTATTCTATATAGCCTTACCTGCTACATTTTATAAAGCGGATTGACTGGTTCTGTATTTTCTAGAATTTAATTCAACAAGCAAGCCTTATTTAATACGAATCCAAACTTAAAGCTATCTGTGAAATCATTTTCTTTCATGGAGATATATAAAAGAATGCATTGAGGTAAACTTGGTTTTAGGTAAACAATTGCTTTCCTACAAAATTACATAAAGATGTGCTTCAGACCTGCTTTGTATATAGAGCTTCTTCTAGTTCTCTGGATATTTTGAATACATAAAAATCCACCGTTTGTGTTCTTACTTAAAAGGTCCCATATTTTACCATTTCTTTAACAAGTTAACATGGGTCTCAAAGCTCTCCAAAGGGTGTCCGCTAATGCTGCAAGCTTAATTACCCCTCAGATAATGCATTTTTAGACCTCAAACTGTGTTTCATTCCTCCTTCAAACCTGCCGTTTCAATATGTAAATGAACTACTGCTGAGCACCACCCCACCTGATAACATCAGAGCTGACCAACATGCCAGAGGTGGAGCTCTTCTTATACGAGGTCACAATAACGGAAAATTTTGATTCTACGATACTATGAAGACTATAGCAGGAGGGACAAAGCTTTGTCTAACGAAGCCCCAAAGTTATGGAATAGTCTTCCAATTAACATTTAGGATTTAAACACAGTGTCAGTGTTTAGGTCTAGGCTGAATCATCCTGGTGCCCCGCTTCTAGTTGGAGATCTCGTCACGTGAAGGCCCCATGTGGTCTGCTTGGGATGGGTGTGCCGACGGTTCAACTTTACCATGAAGACGGTCCTGACCTTGGGTGATGCAGACAGCAGTTCTCTAAGGACTTGTGAATGCAGTCGCTCAATAGTTCAGGACTGAGAATTTCCTACAGTCTTGTGCCTCCAATAATGAACTGGACTCCTTATAAACTTACACACTTCTCCTGTTATACTGAACTTTTTGCCACCTAACCCATAGCATGACTGCAGATCAATTCCTACTATTCGGTGTTGGCCAAAATGAGGATGGGTTTCCTGTTGAGTCTGGTTCCTCTCAAGGTGTCTTACTATTGCTATCTCAGAGTTTTTCCTTTCCACCATCACCCTCGGCTTGGTCATCAAGGACGATCTGATCATTTTCATTTATACAGATTTTCTCACATTTCAAACTCATTTCCATGTTTTGTTTTGTTTTTGATTCTGTAAAGCTGCTTAGTGACAATAATCACTGCTAAAAACCCAGGCCTAATAGAGGATGTTGAGAATGTTTATTCTTATGGTTTTAGTTTTTAGTACACACAGTGGAGACCCATCTCAATGTCTTGAAATGAGTAAAGGTGAATTTTACATATGACCCATTTAATACATCAAAGACTGCATTCCTGTCTGATCAGACCGCAGTATACTGATCATGAATATTTGTTAAGTAGCAGTGACTAGCATGGCTGACAGGTCTTGCATAGAGGTCACCAGTGACCTGCGCCACATTATTATGTCTGGTTCTCTTAGCTGGGCCATCGGCGGGTTCGGTGATGGAGCTGAACTCAAACTGTTCCTGACAGTAAATGTGAGTTTTAAAAAGTATCAAGGGCAAGAGTGACCTGAATACCAAAGTAAAATCAGCATTGATTAGAGAGCAGAAACAGGCAATGAAAACCTCTGGACATGTAATGACACAGAATCTCTTTACTTGTGAAGAAAAATTTTTTATTTGAGGGTCATAAAATGACCTGCTCGTGCTAGAGCTTGGCTAAGTGCATGGCCAAGATTTTGTATTATTTCACCATTTGTTGCTAGTCTGCATCAATTCAAGTAACTAATAATTTAAATGTGCAAACACTGAGGCCAATTTTACTAACCAACAGGTTTAATTCATGGTTGGCACCAGATACACACAGACCCGAGGCGAGATCAGAAAAGGGTCATTTTATTTGGAAAATGGGAAGGAAAGAAGGAAGGAAAGTTGTGAGGGCGTTCACGTGCGGGTCTGGACGCAGTGCTCAGCTGGCTTGCGAGCGAGTGATGGCGGCGGGCAGAGAGGCAGAGTGGGCCCGCGTGGGCAGCAGCTCCTGCATGCTCCCTCGAACACTTTCCTCTCACTAACTTGCCAACCGCCCCACCCAGCACTGCTTGGGTGCAGCCAGAGACAGAAGACAAACGCACTCCCAGCCAACGTCATCACTCGCTCGCAAGCCAGCTGAGCACTGCGTCCAGATCCGGTCCTGCAGTGGCGATCCTGGTTGGGGGAAAGGGGCCTTAATGTGGATCACAGCGGCCTTTTCCAATTCAGCAGCAGGATCCCAAGAGCTGGTTCTTAGTGAAAGGCGAAAGTGCCGCGGGAGCTCGCATAGTCTTTTCGGGGAGTTCCTCAACATGGAGATCAAACGACTGCACTCAGTTCTTTGGCCTTTGAAGTTCCTGGGGCACATTACATCACCCCACTCGCATGCCACTCTTCCATGTTTAGTGTCCGCCGCGCAAATCTGCTCTGTAGAGATGATTTAACGATGATATTTCACCAGCCGTACCCTTTTCCAGCAACCCCACCCCTTCATGTACCTGCAGAAGGGGAGGCCGCCTATTTAGTGAGCCTACAGAGTGTGCAAGGAGCGACAACAGATTGAGGCGCACACCCATCACTGGCGCGCGCCGTGACAATGCATTGTGTGCATTATTTCAATTAGAATTTTTTTTTTTTTTAAATGATACACTTGTGGAATACAGAAATATGGGGAAAAACATACAGCATAGTGTGTTAATGGTGTGATGCATGAACATTTTATCACCCCCCTCAGGTCATGGACCAACTTCTCCTGTTCTATGGCAGCTCTATCTATGCGCAAACCTAATATCATGCACCATTGAACCTTTTTTGAATTTGCCGCTGTGGCGAAAATGTTTGTAATGTGAAAGTGACAAAGTCATTGTGCACGCCATCTTAGAAGTACATGGATAGTGATCTTTTCACTGTCTGTTAAAAGCAACCCATTATACAGAGCCATCATATTTCAACGGCCAAGCACTTTATTTCAGCCTTTATTACATTTCTAAGTGTTTTCATGTCTTTCTAAGCCCTCAAGTTCAGTCTGAACCCAGTGAAGTTTGACCTTGATTCATCATTGCAGCATTGGCTTTGCTCTCAAATGCTGCTTCACTGTCCTTTCAGTGATACTGCAGTTTGCTTCAGTTACTCAAGACTCGTCTTTTTTCTGCCTCTCTTAATGGTGTTCTTGTTGGTCTTCAGCAACACATAATTCCGGATGGCTGTCATGTTCGCACAAAAGTGAAACATCTGCGAGACTTTCAAATTGGCTGTGATGTGGGTGAATTCTAATGAGGTATTATGCAGCACTCTTGTGGCAGAGTCGAAATGAGAGCCAACATGCTTTACTCGGGCTGGGTAGCAGAGCTGGGCTGCTTTTTTTTTTTTTTTTCCCCCCCTCCAAGTCAGTGTCAGACAGACACTTGGACAGACTGACATGGCCTTATTATGTGAGTGCCAGCATCACAACCTAACCAATCCAGCATTATACAAAACAACAGTTACACAAGCATATCTTATATGGATTTCTATGATGAATTGACATCGGTCATTCTCTCTATGAAATATTTAGTGAAGTTCAGATTTTGCAACATTTCAATGAATATCAAACAGAGCTGCAAAAAATAAATGGCTCAATAGGTGATAATTATCCCAATCAACAAATCAGTTTGCTTAGTCATATCTTAGAAATGAGAACCATTTAATAGCTGTTTATTATTCACGCAATCATTCAAACCTCATTTTGCTAAATGAAAAAATGTTTTTAAACAGCACAAGAAACTTGAAATTTGTGATTTTGCCTTTCTCGTTGTCTAAGCTGTACTATTATGAATCAGACATTCATTAGCAGTAACCCAAACAAGCCAACATGATAAACAGCTTCATTAAACTATGAAATTGATAAAACTTTGTTTCTACTACATCAGAAAAAACCAAGCTTCTTGAATGACACGTAACAAGACTGTAACATCAACCTTTAAGTTTCAAACATGAGCAGGAGCTTTTGGCTGCTTTAATTTTTAACGTTTGTATCGTCATAAAAGGCATCTCTGCTTTGCGAAGACTGCAGTCTGCTTTTACTTTTTTGACTAGCTATTGTTTTTTTTCTCCACTCTTTGCTGACATCATTCAAAGTTCTGTCTGGGATAGAAACAGACCGTGGATCTCGTCCTTGTATTTCTATCGGTCACACTGACATGAAAACCATTTTCCACATTTGAAGTTTTTCCTATTCACCTTTATTTACGCTGATGCCTGTATGATGGACAAGCTGTTTTTTCCCTTTATTTTTCGTTAAACTGGCTTGGTTTTCCAAAAAGAAAAAGAAAAAAAAGAAAATGTACAGCTGTGTGGTGCAAGTGTGGACACCCAACCTGACCATCTCTCTCTCACACGCACACAGGAGACAAAAGACTTGCCACAAGGTTGAAGGCACACAATTGCCCACAATGTGCTTATATGCTGTAACATCAAAATTTCCTTCCAGTAGAAGTAAAAAAAACCAAAACCTTTTGCATCTTCACAACAATGTGCACAATATGAGGTCCATAAACAAATGGAACAAATGGACAAGTGGCCCAAACCCTGAACTCAACCCCACTGAACACTTTCGGGATAAATTGGAACGCAGACTACACTCTAGGCCTCCTCATTTGACACTCGACAGTGCCCCACTTCACTCAGTCTCGTTGCTACATGGCCAAAAATCTTCAACACTGCATTCCAAATCTAGTGGAAAGCCCTTGCAGATGAGTGGAGGATGTTATAACAGCAAAGCATGGACTAACTCAATGTTAGGGCCTTTGGTTTTGGAATGGACACGTATGAAAGCGATAGTCAGATGTCCACATACCTGGTCATATAGTGTACTAGCGTTATTGCTCATCATTCATGGGTAAAGAGTTTTTAGAAATGGTTAAAAAGTTAAAGATCAGCTTTAATATAATCAGTGATGATATTGTTTCAGGTTGAAGCCCACACACGTCTGCCTGTCTTTCTGTTCGGAACTCTCAGCATAATCTATTAGCACATAGAAATAAAATGTTGATTATCTCACGCCTTGTTTACGTTAAGTTGTACTTACATTTAAATTAAGGCAGACGACCTTATCCAGAGCGACTATATTTGTATTTCATTATACATGTGAGCAGTTGAGAGTTGTGCCAGTCACGGGATTTGAGCCTGGGACCTTCCGAACTGTAGTCCAATGCCTTGACCACTGAGCTATCCCAGACTTCTTTCGTTGTCAGCCAAATACGCTCCCTGTTTAAAGTAAATTATTACATCCAGCACATGATTGTTCATACTGTAACATCACCTTTACTTAACATTTTGATTTTAGCGCATAACACTGCGCTCTCAGTTCGGGTATTTTACACACGCTCACCTGGGACTGCTGCAGATACGTTTGCTCTAACAACCAGTGTTTTATCTCATAGTGCCGCTTCACATTACTACTTCAAGTAGCACTACAGTTTAAGAACATATGACAAACTGGTTTCAAACTTTCCACAGGAAGAACAAGCATACAATGATCGGTCCTCACCTCTTTGAAGACAAAAGTTACATAGGTTTTTTTTTTGGAGCCATGCTGTGTTGAGCATTTGTGTTTCATGATGATTTTCGCACTTTGTAGGTGCATTAAGGTCGTTTGTGTGTACTTATGGTAAACCATCACATTGATTGGCTTCAGGAAGGACTGGCAAAGTTTCATTAAAAGTTCTGTCCAGCCAGTTTGGCGTGATGCAGTGACAAAATCACCTGGACAGATTTACAGACAGAAATTTTACTGGTCTCTGGTATGAAACGTAAATATATCATTGAAAAAGCGAGTTCTGACCAATGTACAGACAAAACCTCTCATTTATATAGATGACATTTGTAACCATGCTGACTACTAATACTCATCATCATCATCATCATCTTCATAATATCTTACTGAAGTGGCTGAGCTTCACACCTATATCACATAGAAACCTGAAAACTGAAATGAGACGAAAACTGCCAGACATGCTGCAAATAAAATACTTTCACACTTCTGTTCCGCTCTCCTTAATGTATGTAATTGCTAAAGTACCAGTGTCAACCGCATCCAACTTCAAGAGAAGCCTGATGAGAACAAAGACCGGTGGCAGATATTAATAACTCCCTATCGCTTACATTAGTGCCGCTATTTCTCCATGGTAACCTTCAATTACTGTACGCCCATGCACTCCACGCAACATTTAGAATGCCATGTACTATTATGCTCTTGTCCATCCTTATGCTTGACAATGGCAAAAGCCTTATTGTAGCTCTGAATAGCATGAGCACTCATCCGAAAAATATACAAATTCCCTTTCAATCCAAGTGACGAGTAATCTTGCTATATTAACATTCATCAGGGCATTCTTCATACCTGCGTCCTTTTTATCTGGGGTCTCTGGGACAATAAAAAAGAAAGCCTATAGATAGCAATTCTTAATAACCTCACATAAGCAATAATCTTGCAATTGTGTTACTGCACAGGCCTCCTAGCAACAGATACAAAGAGGTATATTCAAACAATGTTCTAATATACCTCCTCTACCCTAGGTGGTAGCGACCAGTACGCATCATTATATTATTATACATTATTATTATAGCTTGCTCCATCAAATGAATTGTATATATATTGGTATTTGTTCTAGAAAGGAACACCATGACAGACTATGCGTTGGTGGCTGAAGTGAAGTTTGTTAACCTTTTTAGCAGGAGGAAAGAAAAAAACAAAAAGTAGACCGTCATACACACACACTCATTTGATTTGTTTATACTCTCCCCCACTTTCCCATGATTGCCTACAGCTCCTGTCAATCAGTGTGCACCTTTAAATATTTCATGATTGAAGTTGACATGATGATGTTTGCATGCATGACAGTCATATTTTGCCAGGTGTGACCAAACACATCACTGATGTATAGGGCAAAAGCAATGTAGGAACCTCTTAATGTAAAGTTTTGTTTTTCCTCTCCTGACTTAGTAATCATGTTTTTGATGCACTGTCAGTTATATGGGGCCTACATACACCTCCTAGTGAGAGAGAAGTTGTTGCCATTCCAGAAGGGTCAAATTACTGGTCTGCATCAATCAAAGAAAATAACTAAAAAGATTTAGTTATTGGTCTGGAACTAGGTTACTGGAAGTAGGTTAAGAAACTTTCTAAATATTACTAAAACCTGGATATCATCCTCCTGTTGAAAAAAAAAAAACATCCCCCTTACCACCCCCTTTACGTTAATAATGCAGTGTTATGAAAAATTTGTCATGAAAATGAAATATTAAAACAAACTACAGTATAAATAATGGCGATTAGCCAATTACAATTCAATATTGTAACACACTGCTCACAAACTCACCCAAGTTTGCATCATTTTTCATGCTGTTCGCATTTTCGCAATGGCCAAGAGAACAGTTCAATCACAGCTTATTAACTTATTTCAAGAAGAGAACTGAAGGTATGATACATACTGTACACACAAATCCTCTCAGCGGAGATGAAAACGAAAGACTCAGTTCAACACAGGAGAAGAAGCTTTGTTTCTTTCATTAGACTTTGTGGCTTCACCTACATGCTTGGGTACAAAAGGGTCAAAATAGACATTTAAATGCCATAATAGTAACTTGATTTTTGTGCATGCGTGTATGTGTGTGTGTTATGTGAGACAGAACGAGAGAGAGAGACTGGTGCATAATCATACAAAACTACAGTACTATTAAATTATTTAATTACTAATGTTTTATGTAGATTTTTATTGTACTCTTTTAATCTTCCCCAAATGAAAGCCTTGGAAATGATCTAATGAGTTTTGACAATTGCAAATTTAAATGCATGTTTTGTTTTGATGGCTACAAGTTGATTTAAATTAACCTTATATTTTGTTAATAAAACCATTCTTAAGAATGTGACATATTTTATGATTGACATTCAGTGTTATGATCTGGGGTTGCTTCAGTTGGTCAGGTCTAGACTCAGCAATGTTATTTAGCAATAAAATGAAGTCAGCTGATGACCTGAATCTACAGAATGACCAGGTGTAACTCTTTTCTTCCATGATGGCACAGGGCGCATTACAGGACACGCTCCATCAAACGCTACATGAATGCTACATCAAGCGCTGTAATCAAAGCTAAAGGTGATTGGATACATTTTTAGAATGTTTTTTGGCCAGGCAGAGTACTATGTGCATGTACATCAGTAAATCAGCATCTTCCGTTACTATTTAATACTAATATGGCGATCATATCTGTTATGATTAGACACCTACCAGTCCAAAATGAACTAGTGAAATAAATTCTCTGAATACATAAGAAGATTAATGGGAGATATTGAAATCAGAACCAAAGCCTGTGTGTAATCCAAGACTAGAGTGGCCTGCTTGTGTTGCATTGATTTGTTTTATCAGTATGCTGAAATGCAGGGATATACTGAAGAAACAAGACAAGACAATTCTTAAAATATCACACCAGAAGAACTGACCCAAGTGTTAAGTATCGAGAATTATTAGAACAAGAAAAGAAACAGAAAAAAGACTAACTGAAGTATTAATTACTTGTTAAATCAGTTTTGCTTAGTCCAGCTTACAATATTCAATATCAAGTTGATGCAGGATATCTGGCAACAATTAATATGCCATCCCTTAGATACTTAGACTGTACATATTCATACATGGGCAATATTAAAGCATAACCAAAACTGTTGAAACAACTAGGCAGGCATGGAGCATTCTGCTAGCTAGCACGCGTTATTTCTACTCATATACTACTGCATCCATTAATTTCTGGGTTTGGGGAGATCGCTGATGATTTAAATTTTTTACATCTACGCAAATAATCTCTTTTACCTAGAAGTGCGTTTCATTTTGCAGGCCGTTCTCAGTTTTGCTCGTTCCTAATTTAGATTCCGTTGTAGCAAATTTTAAGACTGGCCCAAAGAGGTGAGAATATAACAACAAGAGAAGTTTAGGTTTTCATAAATGATGAAAAAGTTTTTTATTTTAATATCTCCATGGAATTCACATTGCTCCCTGAAACAGGCAGTTTAATATCTTATCCAACTTCACAGACCTTGTAAACACTCTTTCAAAAAGCTGAAAGGCATGCAAAATGCGTATACCAGGTTAACATACTAATTCAGCTTGTTCCCCTTCTTCGTCTTGCCTCCTTCTTTCTCAATTAGCGTCGTTTCAGTAATAATAACTGCAAATAAGAGGAAGCAGTAGCTATTATTTGCTTTGGCACACAGGTCAACCCATTAAAGTCGCTTTTGGCTGGGTTGCGTGGCCACTTGTATTTCCGGCCGAATCTTAATGAGAATGACATTTAGTCATTAGATATGCCATGTTTCAGGTGAACAAGATTAATGTTCTCATATTCTGTAAATCATTTAATTACTTTTAATTCAAGGGACATTTTAGCTTGAATAATTATCTGCTTACAGTAAATGTTGTCATCAACTACACCATTAAAGCCATAAACAAACAACTCGAAAGACAGATGGGGACGATCCCTATTGATAGATAATGACAGACTGCAATCAAATGTTGCATAGATCTTCTTGTGCTTCTACCAACTGACAGTACACCAGCATGTTGCTGTCTTGACACAGTACAGCAGAAACCATATCATCCACAGTACCATACAACTGGAGAAAAAAAATACCATTTTGTTCATTAGATTGAAATAACAATAAGATTGTTAAATCAGTTTTTCTTAGTCCAGCTTACAATATTCAATATCAAGTTGATGCAGGATATGGCATATTAATTGTTGCCAGATCCCTTAGATACTTAGACTGTACATATTCATACATGGGCAATATTAAAGCATAACCAAAACTGTTGAAACAACTAGGCAGGCATGGAGCATTCTGCTAGCTAGCACGCGTTATTTCTACTCATATACTACTGCATCCATTAATTTCTGGGTTTGGGGAGATCGCTGATGATTAAAATTTTTAAATTTAGTATCCCAATAACAATATGGCAAAACCTGACACCAATAAAATCCTAGACCAACAAATAATTATCTTTGTCAAAAAACAAAAAAAAGGCAGCAAGCATGTCAAATTTTTTATCTATACTACTGGAGAAGAAAAAAAAGTTTTGAACAGATGGCAGGTCAAGCAAAGAATCTCAAATATATTCGCAGTTAAAAATACCATTAAAGATAACTATACAGGAGATTAAAAAATTAAAAATAAAAAAAAAAGTTGCCAGGAATTTAAACGAGATACACAATGGAAAAAAAAATCTTGATTGTTGAATTTTCCAATCGACTATTAGATGTTTCCTAAATAACAGCACGCTGACAAAAAGACTCCTGTGGGCAAGCCACAAAAATCAGGATGTAATGTCTGCCCATGCATGTCATTCATAATAAAAAAACATAAAAACATAAGAAAGAGTACCCCCAGGAAAAATTCAATCACACATTCTACTCTTTATTTGCAGAATCTTTCCAATTGTTTACTTGTTCCCTACACCATTCACAGTTCCCTTTAGCCCCCTGTAGTTTGGAATCACCTTTAACATGGCTGAATACCCTCTGCAGTTCACCCCTGCACCCCTCTGCCTCTTCCCCTAGTCCACCCTCATCGAAGATGGTATCTTCTAGCTTCTGATTGACTGAACACACCTGATCCAGGTAATCGGCAGTGAGTAGTGCAGGGATATTTGGAAAACAGGGTTGTGGCTCTGAAGGAGCAGAGATGGTCACCCCTGCCTTAATTAATCCTTACACTTAACTATCAATTACTGATCAGAATAAGCATTCGGACCTAGTTACTAAATTTTGTGAAAGCTTTTAAGCAGAAAAATATATTGAACGGTACCAGACACTAGTTCTCCAGGAAGGATCACGTTACCGGGGTTGCCAAACTTTTTAGGAAGTTAACAAGCTGAATGAGTTTCCTGGAACCTCAAGCCTTGAGCAGAGCACATTTGTACAGTATTCCATGATTATTATATTTTAGCCATGTTTATTTATTTATTTATTTATTTATTATGTGAGACATAAGTAAGCTACACTGACTTACCCGTTTCATTGGAAGGGGTGTCCATGGATTTTTTTGCTTTTTAGATTGAGAATGTTTGTTTAAAAGGGTATATTTCAATTCACATACAGTACAATGTACAACAGTTTCACACAGTTAGGATCCTGCAAATTAAC
>JAQMYL010000038.1:28718966-28741164 GCA_030014365.1 Clarias pachynema
TATATATATATTTTTTTTTTTTTTATATGAACATTGCAAATCCTTGCGCAAATCCAACGGATTTGAGCGCACACGTGGCATTTTTGTCCGAGAGCAATATTAAATCTGTGTTAGAGCAGAAGTAATCGTGCTCACAGACTAAACTGCATTCTTGACTTTTGGCAGGAAACTAAGAGCAGATTACAGTGCTAAAAAGTAAATAAAAAATTAAAGCTCCTGGAAGGCATTGCTGCTTTGTTTGTTCCTAGTTGTGGACGATTCTATTTACCCAGCACCCAGAAGCCAGAGCAACAAAGGCACAGTGATAAACATGGATTAAAAACTCATTCGCTTTTCTCCTGCTGCAATCCAGTGTGATTCTGCAGACTGTGCATTGTTGCAGTCAAGGAATAAAGTTTTAGTGGGTCAAGCAGCTTGTTTGGGTCGGTCTAGGACTAGTGAACCTGCATTTCTTTCACTATAAAACCAAGCTTCTGGTAAGGACTAGCAGGGAAATCCTGTTTTCGAAATTCCCTCTTTCTTACTTCATCCCAGAATACTCACTGAAATATTCAACAAATACGTTTCTTTCTTTCTTTTCTGAAGCACTCATAAAGAAACTTCCACTAGCCATACTGTATCTCAGCAACCAAACATGAAATCTGAAAATATGAAATATAACTCAAATCACCCAAAATGTGATTTAATACCTGATTTGATGTGACGGGACACACATTAGAACAATACCAATAGACTCTTGGGTATGTAACTGTAACTGTGTGTAAACTAGCTTTTTATATGGATTATGTAGTGTAAGGTTTTATAATATGGTGTGACCTTTTCCATGCCTCTATGCCCATAAAGCAACACCCTCATCGTGCTTCCTGATTCCTTATACTTGTGTATGCAGGAGCCCTTTTGTTTAAAAGGAAAATGCAAATGCATCTCCTATCGTCTGTCTGTCTCCCGGTCTCTCTATGACTTACATGTTAATGACTCTGCTTCTTTTGATGTACAGGTTGTACGTGACAGAGGGCACCTGGCCAAAAGCTTTAATATGCTCTCTTTGCTGCTGATAAACAGATATCTTCAGACACATCATGCATGCATGTGTGCTTGTCCCTCTCCACCGATTAGGCCTAGGCGGTAAGTGTTTTAAATGCACAGGATTCAACAAGCAATTCTTTTAATTCATCTTAAAACGTAACAATTCTGGCACCCTTCTTAAACCGAACACATGGTCTGGCAGTGCAAACAATAGACATACGTTTGCGGAGACTTTTTTTTTTTCCACCCACTTTGCATATTGAACACTGCGACATGGGAAATCACCTCACTACAACTTACTGTACAAGTTCCCACTTGCAGTGCAATATGAATTCGGCATTAGGCAGAGCACATGTGGATACAGTGGTTAGCTGATTTCTGATATTCTACCTGAAAGACATTACCACTTAGATAGATAAAAGAATCCTTTGCTGAAGCTTATAAACCGATTCAGCATGGTACATCCAGAATATCTTGGATACATATTAAATGCAACTGTTAAAAATATAAAGAAATATATACAGTATTACGAAATGTGCTTACAAGGCCAGAAAATGTTCACGTTATATGAGGAAAGCATATGGCCAATTAACTACAAATGCAAATCTGTTTTACAATCTGAATCCCGCTTTCATTTATGAGCATTCCGATTGTTCCGAAGAGGAAAATGCCGCTGGATTTCACAGATCACTAGATATATACATAAAGTATATTACGGTCTCTGTGGGCCTTGCTTGGAAAATAAACAGATTTTAATCTCTGTTGTAAATGTGAAAAGATAGGTCTCTTAGATAACCTCAAACAGATGGGTAGCTCTAAGTGAGGCCCCACTATCAACCAACTGACTACTGACATTAGGAGTTATCTACAATCAACAAGATGTACAGTTTATACTAAATCAGTGAAACGAGCAATTTAAATAGCTTAACACAAATAACATAACAAGTGATTTCTCCAAATTCAACACAAATGGCTTTTAATGATCAGAATTATTCAACCCCCCTGAACAAAATCCCACATTAAAGCACAAATTTGTAAATCAGTTGTTGTCTCGTAAACCTCCAAGTGTAAAGGACCGACAAAAAGCAAGAAAGATTTGGTGACAGCAGGCACTGAAGTTTCACTCTGTACTCTAAAGCGCATACTGAACACTGAAGGTCACCTCAAAGATGTACCCCGCTACTGGTCCTTAAATACAAGAAGGGTCGACTCCAATATGGTAAAAAACATATAAAAAGACACAGAGGTTTGGCGATTTTGTTTCTATGACCTAGAAACAAAACTTATGAGCCTATGAATCAGCGGTATGTTTGGAGGAGAGAGAATGAAGTATATGCAGAAAAGTGCTCCCTGCCTACTGTGAAGCATGGTGGTGGCTCGGTGATGCTCTGGAGCTGCTTGGTTTACTCAGGCAGTGGAAACCTGAGTAAGAGGGGAAGATGGATTCAATCAAGAAAATCCTTGAAGAATACATCATGCCATCTGTGAGGAAGCTGAAACTTCGGTATCCTTGGACCTTCCAACAGAACAGTGATCCCAAGCATACTTCAATGTCCACCAAGGCTTGGTTTTAGATATAATCATGAAGGGTTCTTGGGTGGCCATCACAGTCAGCTGACTTGTATCCAATAAAAATTCTTTGATGGTATTTGAAAAAAGCAGTTGCAGCTCGCAAACCCAAGAATCTTACTGATTTGATCTTACTGACTACAGGCCTATGCCTATGAGGAACGTGACTTGATCCCTCAGAAACACTGTCAGAAGCTAGTGTCTAGCTATATACATCATGTTTGCAGCAGGTCATGATAGCTAAAGTGGGCTCTACTAAGTATTGTAAACGTTGAATAATTTTTATACTGTAGTAGTCGTTAAAAATAGCATTTTGTGTTGAATTTGGAGAAATTACTTGTTATATTAGTTGTGTTGGGCTATTTAAATTGCTCTTGTTGATTTTTTTAAAGCTGCAAGTTAATAATTTTGGTCAAGAAGCTAATTTTCCATGTGGATTGAATAATTTTGCGTGCAACTGTACAGTATGTGCGTGCATACTTATTACACTGCATACAGTATAGGAAGAAAAAACATGCAACCCGAGTGGGCGATTAACAATAACTATTATTGTCTTGTAGATCTATTAACAATTAAAAAGCATGAGGTGTCAGGCATTAACACATTAAAATGGAAAACATTATAAAATCTTTGTGGACTAAAGGGAATAAAATACTTTGAGTTGTTCTGCTATAGTTAAAAATTCACGAAGCCAAATAAGCAACTTAAAGTGGGTTAGTTTTCTTTCATCACACAGCCTTGCCAAAAACTACATTGTTTCTTTTTAAATAAATTATACAGTAGTTTATGGTTTTTACCCCATTATATTTACGTTTAATGTTGTGGAATATCTACAAGGCAAGCTAATTCTTGTTATCACTTATGTTATAGTGGCGATTAAGAACGTTCCTGGCTTGCTCGTATAAAATTATAAAAGCAAAAACAATCTTTATCTCTCCCCTGTATATGGTCATATATATACTGTAGTATATATACAGACTACGAAATGATGTAAAAAAAAAAAAATATATATATATATAATAATAATAATAATAAAATAATAATAAATAAATAAATAAATAAAAATTATATATATATAAATTTGACATTTCATAGTATATATATCCCACAGTGTATATGAATCAGTTCCTGAACCAGAAAGCAGTTAGTCCTCTGTCCTGAAGCCTTTCTTGTGCTGAAAAAATATGAATATTTACACAACTCTGACACTGCAGCCTCCTTTCATAAATGTTACTGTGAAGCATCTGTTGTCCAAGTTCCTGAGAATGGAAGTAGTTTCTACAGAAAAAAAAAACCGTTCTTAAAAAAGTTCATTTCTACAGCCCTGTTATTGAAATTACAGCAGGAACTTCTGTCAGAGCTGCTCTTATAGGAAATAAATCCACACCTTCAGATTCAAGAGTACAACAGCACTGTGATTTAAATACAAACGATAAAGAGACAAAGGTCATTAAAAGACAATTAGGCGTTAAGTGCTGTAATACAGCCAAGATGAAACAACATGTAGTGCATGCAGTACAATACAGCAGAGAAGAAATAAAAATAGTGCACACAATGCAATAAAGTCCAACACTTCAATGGAGCCACAGTGTGCAGCTGCAGGGGTGTGAAATATTCCCAAGATTAACTGCTCGTGATATGACCTGTATGTCACCAGTAAGCCAAAATAAGTTAATCCCTGACTCATTAAGAAGAGATACAAAATGTTGGGGTGATGACTTCTTTTAAAATGTACCGTGTTTTATTTTAAGTGCCCCACCATGGAGTAACAACTTTGCCACTTAAAACACAGTATTTTTATTCTATTTTATGGTCATGTTTTATGCCTAGCACCATCATATCATATATATTTAATAACCAAAGCCTTATTAGCATTCACATGTACACAAAACACAACAATGTTAATTGCACTCTCATTAAAAATACATTTACACCTGAGATTTTTAAGCAAAGTAGATTTCAGGCATTTATGCTTTTTTACCTGTTTAAACCCTCCATGCTGTCCATAATTCATCTTTTTTTGTTGATGGTGTACAGAGTGTTCTTTTTTCCGGCAAATTGGTGCTTATCCAAGACAAAATGAATAAAATAGCTGATAAGTATTTGTTCATTGTGCTGCGAATGTAAAAATGCACTAACCCCAAAACTTTTTAATTTTACATTTTCATCCAATAAAGACAACATATTTAACATTAATTTTATTCACAGCATGGTTTCTGTGGTTATTTTAATCAGGACCCAAATGCTGCATGTTTTATTTTTAATAAAAATCACTTCTGTCCTTAATGGGTGTGTATATACATATATACATATATACTGTACAGTGGAACCTCGGATTGCGAATAACGCGGTTTGCAAGCATTCCCCAAGACGAGCAAAGATTTTCCATAAATTTTGACTTGCAAAACCGAGTATCATGTATCATGCATGCGCTTCTTTTTGACATTAAAAAAAAAAACTTTTCTCTCTCTTGCGCTGCGGAATTGTGGGTAATCGTCTCCCCTGCTCGGTCTTAGTGCTCGTCTCTTACTGGTATAATCAACATCCGTGCACGCGTGTACTGTTTACTATAACACTGTGACCACGTGTGTGCGCGTAAAACATATTTTATTTTGTGTTTGTATGCGTGTGTGTACAGTGCATGTGTACTGTTTATTATAACACGTGTGCGCGCGTGTAAAGCAAAAGAAAGTCTCATTAGAGAGGTTAAAGATCCATTTTCTCTCTCTCTCTCTGTATCAGCCCGCACTTTGTCTGCGCGCGTCATTGGACACCTTGCCCCTTCACACACACACACACCCTCCCACCCCCTCCTTTTCTTGCCTTCACTCACACACACAGGCACACTCTCTCTCTCTCTAATGGAAACACTGCTCTGTCGCGATTTTTTCAAAGGTAAAGTGCAGGTTCATTTGTTTTATTTTTACTTTACAGCAGTGATTCCGTTAGTATGAACTCACGCGAGTGTTATTAGCAATGTTCCTTGTTAATCTTTCCGATAAAACAGTCTTTCCGGTAATGTGTGTGTGTGTGTGTGTGTGTGTGTGTGTGTGTGTGTGTGTGCGTGTGTGTGTGAAAAACTCAAATAAGAAAGGAAGAAGGATTACTGTGCAAGACGAGAAGAGGGAGAGGGGGTCTAATTCCTCCTCTCCTCTTACTTTAGCTTCACACACATACACCAACACACACACACACACACATACACACACATACACAGCGCCTGCGCGCATAAATGTAAACACTTATCTGTCAGGATTTATTTTTTATTTATATTTATTTTTACTTTATATTTTGTATTAATAATTTTTATGTATTTATTTTTTTGGGCTGTGGAACGAATAATTTGAGTTTCCATTATTTCTTATCGGGAAATTTGCTTTGGTTTACGAGTGTTTTGAAATATAAGCCCACCGGAACGAATTATGAATTATAACCCAAGGTTCCACTGTATATGTATAGAGAGAAACGTTAAAAAGGCTGTAGCAGTGCAGGAGATAAATCTGTTTAACGACAAATCACATTTCCGCAAAATCCTCAAAAATTCCAGTTTATCGACTGAAACTCTGTCAGAGAGCAGTGATTTCATTATTGTGTATGTGTGGGATCTAAGAGGCAAGGAGCACAAGACCACCAACCCGGCCTCCAACCTCCCCAAGTCCCAACCCAACTGAGCAACCATGGAGTGTGCGGACAAACATTTCCAATTTACGAATGCCCCACCCACAGCACCCAAAGGATCTGCTGCAACATGCTGGTGCCGGACACCACAACGTTTCCATAGAGAGCATGTGGAGAGTCAGAACCATCCTGGTGGCCGCAAGTGGAACCTTTTGGGCATAATGTTTTGTGTTATGGCTGATTGGTGTGTGTGCGTGCGTGCGTGCGTGCGCGTGCGTGTGTGTGCGTGTGTGTGTGTATGTGGGTGGGTGTGTTTATATTCCGGAGTTTGGTAGCCAGGAGTTTTTTTAGTTGTTGTTGTTGTTTTTTGGACAGAGCCAAAAAACAGCCAGTTCCCATAATTGTATATGCTTTCAGTAAGTATTGGAGCACAGTGAGAGATTTGGATGGATAACAGTTTCAGACAAACTGCAGTTAAATGAAATAAAATGGCAGACTGTGCGAAAATATTTCTGGTGTGTGTTACCACAGTGTCCACCAATTGTTATTCTGGCTGAAACCGTTCGCTGTAAAACAGCAATTAAATACATGCCATAGCTTAGAGGACAGTCAGAGCTGCGCTACTGGCACTTGATTTCTGGCATACTTTCAGTTCCATTCAGGGATGAAATCTGCTGTGTGTGTGTGTGTGTGTGCGCCATCAGGCCCACTGTTGATTCGTTTAAATTGGTTCGAAATTCAACCTACTTGTGCTGCAGCCCAAAATAAATTCATAGTCAGGACTTAAACGGTTCATGGAGAAGGTGTTAATGTAAGAGACTCCAACATGGCCCCTTGTGAGTTTATTGTACTAGAGGTGTGAGGCATATCAGTACGACTGTGTTAAGGATATCTGAAAAAGCACAGTGGTGGAAAAAGTAAGAATAAAACATTACTGACTAAAGAAAAAAGGGCTGCTCCTCACTCTCTCATTCACACTCTATACCACTTTATCCTGTATACAGCTTCACAGGGGGCCTGGAGCCTGTCCCGGGAGACTCGTGGCACAAGACAGGGTACACATATACGCTCTTTCATCCCTGTGCTTCCTGTAGCTTTGGAAAATAAATAATGAGTATTTAATTAAAAATTATTTTTATTTTAGTTTATTAGTTTTTTTAAATGTAATTCTAAATGTCAAGTTTATGGTGATCTTGTAACATGCGATAAAAGGATGACGGCACACAGAAGCAGACGGTATTTTTGGTTTGCTGCAGGTGAATAATTTAAGTTTATTTCAAAAATAACTTTTTCATAGGTTTACAAGATTCATCTCAAGATATTTTCTCTTTCTTTTCACCAAGTGGAGGAATGCTCAAGTAAAAACCACCACAATAATCAACAGTATATAAAGAAAGGTAACTTTTGCTCCTTTGCTAATATAGCCAAATGCTGAAATGCTTGAGCAGCTTGCTAGGTTTGTAAGTTTTTTTTTTCCAGCTACATAGTTAGAGATAGTTATTTACTGTATATTTAGCACAACAGAGAATTTCTATACAACAACCTGACACAGTGACAGAGCTTTCAACATGTAAAACAGCTAAAGATTTGGCTAGTTAGACTAGCTCACTCAGCTAGCTAATGGCTAACCTGTATAGCAGGATGTTAAGCTGTGAAGTGCTGATATCTCCACACGTTTTGCTTCACATAATCTGCAAAGGTTTGTCCTGCTGTTTCTTCTGAAGCGTGTAAAATGGCATATCTATTTGATAAACTGAGCGAAGGATGCTCATCTGTTGCTACTGTCTCAGACGTTGCTGTTGAAGTTTTTCACACCTGAAGTGTGGGTTATTTTAATTGGGTCTTAGATTGGGCAAAGTTGTTCAAATTAGTTTTTTAAAAAGTAGCATTAAAGTAAGAATTCTTGAAGTACTTGAAGTAATGAGAATGAACATAGTTTGTTATTTTCCACCCCTGCTAAAACAGTTATACAGTTTAAACACTGAGGTCCCTCCAAAAAGCATTATTCTGGGTGCAGAGGTTTAAAATAGGTTAAAATGCTTTTTTAAAGAACAAACCCATTAGAGGCAAATGAAAAATGAAAAGGTACTTCTACACTGTTTTGATAATGTATAGTTCGCACTGGCGTGCAGTGTTATTTTTCTTTTAATGTCATCCTCTCGGGTTGTGAAATTTGTCATTATGTTCCACCTCTAATTGGTGCCAAGGTAGTGTCTGTGCGACAGTAAAGGTTTGCCAGTCTCGTTACAATAATTGTCTATGAAGTCTATAGATGAGCTTAACATACCTTGGGGCTAGCGTACTTTAGTCTGCCACATCATATTGATGAAAATATTTCTGCATTATCCACGCTTCCATATTCTAATCATGTTCTACTCATTTCCTAATTTTCTTCAATGGCGGAAATCGCTTGGAGCAAGGTTGGCTTTTGAAAGTGCTCCTCTTTATGCAGTTCAGAAAAAAATGGCCATAATTCAGGGACTCGAGACAAAGTTCACAGTAATAAGCATAGTGTGAGAGTCAGATTAATGATGTGACTGAAAAATGTCCCAGTATTATCCTGGATAATGCATGAAGGTTTAGCATTTGATCTTTTATGTATTATATTGAATTCTCCAAACTGGTTTATTTTTTGTGTATAACTATGACAAGTTATAGCTATAACAATAGTAAGGATGCATGGTATGGTTCTATACGGCGGCATTTAAATATCTTGTCTTTGATCATTTTTCTATAACAGAATACCCCATTTGTGTGTGTTTAATGTGCGAAGTTGATATGGCCTGTACTGTGCTATGAGAAGACTGTAAGTGATTTGGAAGCGCCCCACTATGGTCAAGGATTTCAGCCTTGATGTGTGATATAGTAGGTTTTTCATCTCGCAGCTTCTCTCACTCACCAATTTTGATGAAGGCTGTATTGCAGTTCTCTGTCCAGCAATTCCAAGAAAGTTCTTGATGCACTTTCAAAGTTCTCTTTGTAGATTTGTGGAAGTAAGCCATGCAGTGCAGGGATAATTTCTGGTTCTAGTGTTTTTAATTAGATAAGTTCTCAGGAGTAGCTAAAAAAAAAAAAAAAAACTACAGTTCTTCATCCATTTCAGAGAGTATCAACTCGTGCAAGCTTGTTATGATTACACACTGATGACTTATCTGGCATGTGCCTAGTCTTTCGGCTCCAATTTCTATTTATCATATCTATGTTCTCTTTTAGAAAATGGGAAACAAATACTAAATTGTACAATTTCCTATGTTGAAAATGTCATAATCATAGTTTTGAATGTGACACAGCTTAAGCATCAGTGGAAGAAACCAATCTGGTTACCAATCTGTAAAGGTACATAATACAAGGGGTGTTCAAGTCAAAACGGAACTTATGATGAAATTTAAATGAAGGACTAAAATGGATTGACATTTACAGAACACTTCAAGCACAGTATAATGATGAGACTGCAGTCGGTCCTGTGAACATTCAGCAAGTGGAATGCCAGATCCTTCAAACACCCAAGGATAACTTGTTGCCAACTTGTGGAAGAGATGCGTCTATCTGTGGAAACTGTACATACATTGATTCATAAGCACCACTTGCACATTACAGGAATTCGGCTGCGAGTTATTCCCCCGTACGCTCCTGACTTCACTCCAAGTCATTTCCACATGCTTGTCTCTGGGAGGCCAGAATTTCAGACATGAAGCAGGTAGTCCTGATGTACTGATAAATTTTTCTACCATGATGGTGTCCAAGCACTAGTGAAATGCTGGGATTTTTGCATTAATGTAGCAGTGGATTATATAGAGAAGAGAAATAAATTGCATTTTACTCTCATAACTGTGTTTTTTTTTCAGCACCATCAGAAGTCCTGGTTTGACTTGAATGCCCCTCATATTAAATTCTATACACAACATTTATGTTTGACCAAGAGTGTTTTATGATCTACGTACAAATAAATGTCTTGTTCCTTCAGTAAAAACCTTAGAATAACTGTAACAAATATAATTAATTTATGAAGTAAGGAATAACAGTAGAGTGGCACATTATGATGTGAAACATGTCCTGAAGTGTATTCTTCCTCTTATACCACAGCGATGTCAGTGATTATTAATAAATGTCACATTATGCTTTGTAACCATTTCCAGTTACAGTTAATGAAACATCAGCAAATCAGGTTACTTCCTGAAGGCATAAACTCTCCTGTCCTGACACTGGAGACTCCTTCCATAAATGTTTAATAAAAAACCTCACCATATTATTGATCAGACTTTTTTTTTCCTATATTAAGCAATAGCATGTTTCTTCAATCAATTTCTATTATGTAAATCACTTGCCATAGAAGTCCCTGTGATCAGTATGGGCTTTGACTATAGAAATAATAACATATTCGAATAAGGACATTAATGTAAACGTATTGTGTGATGTTGTAGAAAATTAATGTTTTAACTTATTTAATTTTCCTGACTTTTTTTTTTTTTTCAATAAAAATGCCATGGCAGAAAGTTGTGATTACTTTTAAATATATATATTTATAAATATACATAATACAATTGAGAAAATTTGCTAAAATGTTTGTAGCTCTGAGATAATATACTGAATCATAGCCGTGATTAAGTTTATAAGAAAGACAGCAGGCAATACAGCGGCATAAGCTGTCTCTGCATGGTTCATTCAAAACCAACACGGCTTCAGCTGCACAAACTGCTCAGGCTGTCTGAACAAGCAGATGGGACAAGGAATGGTTGTTAAACTGCTCTTGACTATACACAAGTACTATAATTCATTTTGTGTTTTTGGATGTTTCTGTTCTGTACTTTGTGGTGAAAACTGGCAGATCCTCAAAGCACTTATAACCATTGAAGGATTAGCTGTGAGTGTAAATGTCTGGTGCACCCCACACTGGGACCATTAGCGGACATCTTGGCCCACTCCATCCAATGGCAACCAATCACTCCGCTGTTCCTTTCAGGCTACTGTCTGTGCTGAGTTTCTGCAGGTCTCACTGTGTCTGCTTGGTAGAACAGTCACTGACGATGAATAAATGAACAAAAGAACAAACGAATGATGAAACAAATCAGTGAATGAATCAATGACCATAAATTAGTAACCTCTTTTTTTTATTTTATGGTTTTTTTTGTGTAATCTGACCGTAGCAGGTCTTAGTATTGGGCAAATACAACCTCAGATGAACAAAAACATACAACTTTTTTCACCAAGCCATTATTTATTTAACAAAAATGAAGCCAAAAAGAAAAAAATGTGTGCAATACTAAGTACTCCCTTACTGCTTCCATAGGATTTATTAGGGAGCCAGGTGCTGCCGATTATCAGACCTTATTTAATTGATCATCAGCAGGTGTGCAGACCTCTATAAAAGCAGATGTTCTAGCAGTTTGCTGGTCTGGAGCATACAAGTGTGTGTTAACACAATGCCAAGAGGGAAAGAGATAAGCAATGGTATTAAAAAAAAAAAACAATTGTTGCTGCACATCAATTTGTAAAGGGTTATAAAACTACTTCCAAACTATTTGGAGTTCAACGTTCTACAGTGAGACTTCAAGTCAGGTGCCAATCTTTCCCAGAGTGGACAATGCTGAGAGAAATAAAAAAGCCAACCCAAGAGCTACATCTCTGACCCTACAAGCCGTACTGAGCATGTTAAATATTAAAGTATATGATCGCACAATTAGAAGAAGGCTGAACAAGTACAGTGTCGCCAGGAGAAAGTTTCTTTTGTCTAAAAAGAGCACAGAAGCACTACACACAGAAGGTTCACAAAGCTTCATCTGTACAAAGCAAAAGACTTCTGAAACAATTTTCTATGCACAAGCGGGATCAAAGTGGATTTTTTTTGGCATGAATGCCCATTGCCATGTTTGGCAAAAACTGCATTTCAGCAGAAACACCTCATACCCATGCTACGGTGGGCCTTAAGAGAGCCATGGATACGTGAATGTCCGAAAACCTCAATTAACTCAATCTCAATCTCAATCAATTAAGCAGTGTTATGAAGAAGAATGGGCCAAAATTCCTCCACTATGATGTGAGAGACTGATAAAGTCACACAGGAAACAATTACATGGGGGTATTTAGTATTGCACACATTTTCTTGTTGAGTATGGTAAAAAAAAAAAAAATTATATGTGATTGATACTAATACTAACACACGCTATGATTAGATGTTTTTTCTATGTTTTATTGTGTTTTTATATGTGCATTATGATTTATTTAGTCATTTTTAGCAACCCAGTTATCCTGGTTAGGGTCTCCATGGATCAGGAGAATATCCTGGGAGAGCTGTAATGAGGCAGGACTACATCCTGAATGTGACACCATTAAATTGTATCAACTTGTAATTGTTGTTCAATTGTTTTAAGTAAAAAAAATTTTTAATTAAAATTCATTTTAAAAAACAAACTATTTAAAACTGTACTCTGTCATTAACCCACAAAAAATATGGGCAGGGTTGGGGGGGTGATAAGGGCAACAGTCTACCTACCCAGTCTACTGTAAAGGCCTATGGGCTTTTTTTAAATAGATGAAACTTGATATTTTTCTTTTTTTATTTCAGACCCAGGACGGCTTCTAAACTAACAACTGAGGATCGAGTAGAAGTTGTTCGCATATACACAGCTGCTGCTGTTGAATTTTGCAGCATTTGCTTGTTTGCATATGGATCCAGACTTTCGGGCTTTCCTGTATATTTATTCATTCTAGTGTGTCCAAAGTTTTGACTGGTATCATGTTTTTCTAAGAATACATTTTGAAAACTTATGAAGAATGTTGAGGGGAAAGAAAGCAAGTCATTTTTCTAACATTTTGCTGAACCTGTATAAGCAACCACCAAAAAAACTGCCTCCTTCTGACCGTCCCTGCCAAAATACCCAATCTCGTGGCCCATTTTAAAGCTCAGGCTGTGTGGGTTATATTTCGTGCTGTCACGCTTGCCGTAAGACTTAGACAGCGCATGGGTTCGACAGGAGATTTTTGACTCATCCAGTGACTTAGTGTATTTGTTGTTGTATTTTGCCCACATCTCCCAGTTCTGTGCTTCACCATCCCACAGCAAATCAATGTGTAAAAATTGAGCCCTATAATTTGGTGTCAGAGTGCTTTCTCCCATCGGTGAGGCATATTTCCCATTGAAGCACCAGTGCCACCATGTGGTTGTCTCTTTCGTAGTGTTCTACACCCCGCTTCACACTGTCCTACAAGCAACAATAGTTTTGAGTGCTGCAATCTGTTACAGACCGTGGGATCTCGCCCAAGTAAATGTGCAAACACAATCAATATTTTTCCATAGGGTGAAATGATACATCATGAGGTGACATCTTGTAAACATGCTTGTGGGGAGGGGGGCATGTAGGATTTATGGATTGCCTGAGTTTCCATAGAAACATGACTTCTAAGCAAATAATTTCTGGTGATTAAATATGCACAATTTAATTAAAAGTCAAATTCAAAATCTAAACAACTTCAATTTTCACTACATTTTAATTATTTTAATCAAATTCCATTTGATGCGCAATAACTGCTTGAACAGTTTCATCAGCAAAATGAGAAGGTTGGAAAAGAAATTCTCTTTACTTCCGATTAAAACCATTATAACTGAAATGGTTAATCATCTTGGAAAGGCAGAGAGGAAAGATAATGAAAAGGAAAATTGAGAGCAAGACAAAAATGAATGTGCTTCCTATGACACAACTAAATTAATTCTATGTTCGGAAAAATATGTGATGCAAATCGATGCCACAGACTGGAACCTGGGACAAGCCTCACGTCCACGCAAGACTTTCCATATACATGAAGCACATGGAACATGTTGTGAGTGGGTATGAGGACATGATGCTGATGCGATTCAAAAAGGTCTGACTGCTGTTATCGCTTTTACACACTCATACAGAGAGTTTGTGTGTGTGTGTGTGTGTGTGTGTGTGTGTGTGTGTGCACGTCATATAAGCAACACAAGCACAAAGGATTACTACACCTTTTTTAATAACACCAATGCAGGCAGAAGGTCATGAAGGTGTGGAGAGTAGAGGATGTAAGAGGAGAAGAGGTTTATCTGAAGTATTTTAGCAGAAACGCAGCACTCTGTAGGCCATCCATCCAAATCCCTCAAGATTCCCCCAACTGACTGAAAGTGCAGCTTTTAAAAAATATTGATAAAATGGAGTAAACATGAAAACAACTGGCCATTTTTCACCATAGGACCTCCAGGCAGAGGCAGCCTAATCCATTAAAAACCCACCCCACTCAAGCAAGCCAGATGCCAAAAGGTTAAGCACTTTATTTTGTAAGGGGTGGAAAAGAAATCTAATACAACATGAAACTGTCCCTCCTTACATTTTTGCTCTTTATTTTCTTCATTCAATTCATTAAATTCTATCAATCCTAACAAAGTCAATGATGAAAAATGGCATTGTTTTAATGCAACTTTCAATATACCATTATTCCGTTTTTCTGCTGCTTCTTTTTGTCCAGAATAGGACAGTTTACTTCCTCCTGGAAGGAGTTGGGGACTTCATGCCAGCTGATTTGACACCTGGAGCTGTCTTGGCAGGGGCTGGAGCAGGGGTGGGGGTGGTCACCTTGGGGGTAGGGAGTACAATCGGCTGAGTTGGAGGTAATATTTTCTTGGGCGCAGTTGAGGGCTTGATGTCAGGCATCTTGTCTCCATGCTTGTAGACACTGACAATGACATCCACCGACTCGCCACCATATCTGTTCTGCACGCACATGGTGAACTTGCCTGAGTCATCTAGGCTCACCCCCTTGATGGTGAGGCTTGCGAATTTGCCAGAGTCCAGCGAGATAAGATACTGGTCACCCGGCTCCACCTCTTGGTCATTCTTGTACCAGGTGATCTGTGGTTTTGGGTCACCACACACTGTGCAGGTCAGGCTCAGGGTCTATGGAGAACCAAATGTAGAGAGGATATAATAATGAATATTAAACAAAGGGGTGTATTTTAATATAAAACATCAAATGAGACCCTCGTTTGGGGAAATGTTGTCTGGAACACTATTTATGGGCAACGCAAGAAAAAAAAATGTACATGCTAAGCTGTGATCTTTGGTTGGGCTATAATGCTTCAGGAGAGTTAAATTATGTTGTGCTTTGATCATTATGAAGCAGAACTTGTATAATACTGGGATAATGTGGCCTACGTATCTTTCTCTTCCAGGTAAAGACACAGTCTGCATTCTGAACTAGCTGAAATTTGATTAAAGACCCAGCAGGGCAGCCAGCCAGCAACACATTGCCATAGTCCATGGCTAATGGCTTTTTTCCAATATTCATCTCCGTTTAAAGTAAGGTTTGAGTCTTGGTGCGACATGTCCATCCTACTTCTCACATTTTTAAACAGTGGAGCCCTTACACAGCACATTTTGATGGAAAAGTGATTATAAGCTTAATAGTCCGCCTCAACTTCATTTATTACACCTTCCCATTCGCCTTAAATGATTGAGGAGTTACAAATGTGTGCGAAGAAAAAATATCATACCCATATCACGCTGAAAAAATATCATACTCAATGGACTTCTAGGGGAAAATCTAAGGAGAATTTCACTCTGCATAATCATCTATCTGGCACTGAGTCTGAGTCTGCTTGAATCTGGACAAGAAAAAAGTCACCTCCCGCATTCATTCTTCATGTATTTGTTAACAGTAAATCATTAGATGTGGATGCCAGGAATGAAGCACAGTGTGTTTAAAGTGTATGTATGTATGGTATTTCCCAAAGGCAAAGCTGTGGGTTTAGTCTGTTCATGGTAAATAGTCTTTTCAGAACATTTTCCCTAAGAATTTTCTATTAAACATTCTACTACAATATGTAACTGACACTCAACTTGTGCTCTCCCTAAGAGGTATAAACAAGGTTGCTCATTTGGACTCATAATGCTTCTGTGGCTGTAATAATGGACCTGCTCCAGCAAGACATTGGGATCTCTCTAACAACGACCATCTCGCCCACTATCTATCTTTAAGGGAGCTCTCATTAGAGCACTGCCCATTGTAAGAGCCCTGCTAATGTCCCATGTGGTAGCTCCTTGCCTTTTAATGGGACCTTACAGCTATGGAACTAGTGCATTCACTTGGTGTTAAAGAAAGAACGAGAAAGAGAGAGAGTGGGTGCAAGAGAGACAGGACGGGGGTGGGGGTGGGGGTGGGGGGATTTGGCGAGGGGGGGGAATGCTTGACATTTAGACTGTTGTCTATTCAGACGGATCCACTGAATAGACAATATTCCTTGCAGCTTTCTCAACAGTGGATTACAAGGCAGGAGAAAATGAAGGAGTATCATCCAAACCCCAACTCCCCCCCACCCCCACCCCCCGGCCGCACACACACACACACACACAATTTTCGTGATGAAGAGAGGAGATGATCCTCTGGCTTGTTCACACGCCACCACACACCATTCAGGATCACTACAAAACTGCCCTGTGGTGTCTAGGATCACTAATGCAATCGCTTCATTACCATGGGGGCCAAATTAATGGTCTGCAAAATGCAGAACAAAATTCACCACTACCCAGAACAAGCTGTGCTGCTTCTCTCTGTGCCGTTTTCCTTCAGATAAACACAATTTTGATGCCCAAACACATATTTGTGTGTATCTTTCAGTGACCGCTGATCCATAGGGGCAGGTGGTTCACCATGTACGTTTAACCAGTTCACAACTCAATGAATTTTAAATTACATCAAAATATACTGTAAATATACCCTTTTGAGTAAAAAAAATAATTATATATATATATATATATATATATATATATATATGTAATATGGTTTAAAGAGTAATGTCCTGCTTATTGTAGATTTAACTTGCCTGACAAGTTTAGAGTTATTTTTTCACCAGTGGTCAAAGTGCTAAAAGGGTTTCACTGGGGAAGAAACCCTGCTGCCCACTGCGCAATCTATGAACACATCCAGTATTAGAGGACAGGAAATTAAATTACAAGGTTGCCAGGGTTGTGGTATTCACTCCAAAATGGGCTAGCTTTAAAATATTACACAGTCAAAAGGATCTTTTTTTATATCAAATTATTGTAATTAAATGGGCGCCACAGCAGCTTAGTGGTTAGCATTGTCGTCTTGCACCTCCAGGGTCCGGGTTCAATCCCCACCTCGGGTCTGTGTGAATTGAGTTTGCCCGAGTTTTCGCCGTGCTAGGTGGGTTTCCTCCGGGTACTCTGGTTTTCCCAGACATGCAGATTAGCCTAATCGGTGTTCAAAATTGCACGTGTGTGCAGTATGTGTCCTGTAATGAATTGGTGCCCCATCCAAGGCGTGCCCTAAGTCTCCTGGAATAGGCTCCAGGCCCCCCGTGACCCTTTATACAGGTTAAAGCGGTATAGACGATGAGTGAATGAGCATAATCAAATGTAATACATTTCTGCAAACCATTTACAGAATCATTTCGTTTGTATATTATGCTGCAATGATGATGTAAGAAAAGAGGGATTATGGATGTCTATGTCCATACATGAGAAATACAAGCGCACCACAGTGACCTGAGAAAGAGAAGCTTTTTTTTTGTTTGTTTACTTCAGGTGTTCTGTGTAGTATTTGAGATGTAATTGAGCTGGAAATTGTGCTCCAACCTGGCAACCCCGATTAATGATCTTACCTCGTCCGTGTGTGCTGGAAATGGCAATGAGAAACACACCTTGTGGATGAAACACAGCTGAACAAACGCTCTAAATGAGCTGATAGTATGGGAGAAAAGCAGGCCAGTCTGGGGAGAGCAGCTGCCGGCCCCTACCCATATTCAAAGCCAGTCATGGCAGCACTTTCAGCAAGAAAACACATCTGATAACATTGTCATCATAAACAACATATTGTCCTCCTTAATGATTGCTTCTACGTCGTTGCGACTTGCCTCTGAACCATCCATGTTTGTTTTATGTACGCCTACAACTGTGCTTGCCTCTCAACTCTCAAATTCTATTCATGCGTGTCATTAGTTACATAGTTCACCCACCAAAAACCTATTGTTTATATGTTATGATACACCAATGCTGAGATGATTCCAAACCTTCTTCTCCATGATGGTTGCGACATCAGGCAGACCGCCAATGACTTTGCCGCGATCTGAAAATACAAACGTGGCACACACACCCCCCCCCCCCCCAGTCAGAGTGAAGGATGTAATTATGTCAATAAAAGAAGCTGTGACAAGCGGCGAGGACTGGAATGAGCATACTCACTCTTTTCAGCATATGCTTCCGCTCTGAAAAGCAACAGAAGAATGGCGTTGTTAGCAGGCTCATTAGCGCACACGCTAATATTTTATGCACACACTGACATGCGCCACGCATGCTCTGCATTTCTAAACATTCAAAGGGAAGACGAGAGAAACAAGCAGCCTCCCAAATAACGATTATCTTACTTGAGTCTCTGGAACTCTGCATAGGCATTATCATAGACTAGAGGGGTGGATAAAAGGCAGAAGAAGATAAATGTTAAACACAGACCAAATGAGACGGGGGAAAAACGATTAAAGTTAGAATCCCCTAAGGGATAGCATAGCCAAAAAAATAGGTATTATATTTCATTATTTTAATAGCTATGTTTTCCTGCATTGCAAGGTATACCAGTTTTTTGTTTCCTCCCTTAATTAATTACTTTTTGCTCTACCGCAAGTTCTCCCAGGCACCGCACGAGACAGTCTAACTGCTGCTGGATCTGCACATTTGATATATTGTTACCAGTACCCTCCTACTGGAATTACCCAATTAGACTGCTAGTGTTTACTGCTACCACTCTGGCCTTTCCTTCTCTACAGATCCATGTAACAACAGCCACAGAAAACGTTTCTGTAGTGATGAAAATGCTCCTAGGGAAAGGACATTTTTAAAGCCCTTCCCGAGATTAGAAGACCTGCCAGATCCTTGGACAAGACAACTCCTGAACACAGAAGCATACAGGAGATCTGGCAGCCTTTCATTACTGTTGTGTCTGAAACCTTATTCTAGTGCTGTTGATAGCACTATAAATTGACTTTGGTGTCCTCATCAGCATTACCCCATTATTATGAACATATTGCGAAAGTTTAGGTGTTATTTTAACTGACCAAGTCACGATGGCTTATTGGTTAGCAAAGTGGCCTTGCACCTCCAGGGCCCAGGTTCGATTCCCGCCTCGGGTCTGTGTGACAGTCCAGACCTGCAGATTAGGCTAATTGGTGTTCCCAAATTGCCCATAGTGGGTGAATGAGTGTGTATGTGTGTGGTACCCTGTCCAGGGTGTACCCTGCCTTGTGCCCTAAGCTTCCCGGGGTAGGCTCCAGGCCCCCCCGCGACCCTGAATACAGGATAAAGCGGTATGGTGAGTGAGTGAATGAGTGTTCTATCGGGTTGAGGCAAGGACTCTGTGCAGGACAGTCAAGTTCTTCCACACCAAACTCGCTCATCCATGTCTTTATGGACCTTGCTTTGTGCACTGGCGCGCAGTCATGTTGGAATAAGAAAGGGGCGATTTCCAAACTGTTGAAGAGCCCAACTCATGAAGAACAACCCCATACCAGTTCCAACATGACTGCATAAAGCCAGGTGTTCGTCCAACATCAGTACCTGACCTCACAAATGCGCTTCTGGAAGAATGGTCAAAATTCCCATAAACACACAACTAAACCTTGTGGAAAGCTTTCACAGATGAGTTGAAGCTATTATAGCTGTAAAGTGTGGGCCAACATCATATTAAACCATATGGATTAAGAATTGGATGTTACTCAAGCTCATGTGATGAGCAAATACTTTTGGCAATATAGTGTATTTCTGTAAATGGAGATTTGTATAGTTGTTGTATGACAAAAATGTATTTACTCTACTTTGAATTTGGTGATGACAGGGTGAACATATTTTGTGATTTGTCTGCATGCAGTTAATTTATAAAAAGTGGTGGAGCTTGAACAACATTAACTTCTAACAGCCTAAGGTCTAAGCTTAATGGAAAACCTCAGCTTTTGTTTTATATCGGAATTTATGAAATCTCAAAGGCACTTTATAGTGATAATGCATTATGTTTATTCAAAGCTCAAATAGGATGGAGTTAAATCCTCTGAAGATTTTTATTATTATTTTTTTAATTAGACCTTTCACATTGAGTGCTATAAATCATACAAACCTTTTGTTTTTTTTTCTATTGAAAATCCGCAGCTTTTCTTACCTTGCCCAGACAGTTCAATGGTACGAGTGTATGTCTTCTCACTGTCTGTCAACACAAAAGTATATACTCCTTTGTCTTTTTCAGTAGGTTCAACTATCTCCAGACTGGCCATGGCTGGGGTGCCACCAACACGCATCTTTTCAGATGCAGCAATTTTAGAGTTCCTGTTAAAAATAAATTGAAAAGAATAAATATTAAAAGTGATGCATTTCTGCAATTTTAGCTTCTATTACCTTGTGATAATGCAGTACATCATGCACAGACTAGAGTACTGTATTGATGAGCAGTTTGCTTCTCCAATCTCTTCTGGTTAGAAATTTACTGGATTTTTATTTTTTATATATATCCAGGACTCTATGGGAAGGAAAATCTTTATACGACTATAAAAATGCTCTCAGTATCCTCTCAGTGTAGACTTCGCTGTGCAAATAATATGAAGCGTTTTTTTAGTTTTTTTTTTTATGCGAGCACAGGAATGCCCGTGTTTACAAGATGAGCTGAGGAAGAAGATTCGCCTTGTGTGTTAGTATTCTGCATGCTTCCAATTCCCACCTCAGAGCTAAAGCATTAGGTAGCTGTAAATCTGACAGATTTGATTAGTATCGACAGTCACGCAGGTCTCTTGTCACTTGGCCCTGCTAATTTCCCATTGTTCAATAATCGCTTTCTCTCGCTGCGCACTAAAGCAACACAATTATAGACAAAAATCTCCAAATCGTGTTTACATGCAGGGTCGCCGTCATGCTCGGAGGTGTCAGGGAGCATGCATATCTCATTGCCATGGCTATTTCCATCACTCTATTCAGGAATTTCTTTTCTCGAAAGGGAATTCTAGGAGAGAATAAGCGTACTTTTGCAACCATTGGATCTTCATTTCCTCTGTGTAATATTTCATATGGCACTGCAGCATGATGCCCTCGGCAGTGCACTGGATCACCAACTCGGACGCGCTAGACCCTGTTCAAGTCAAAAAAAAAAAAAAGAGACAATTTCTCAAACTTAAATTCAGACTGTGAGTTTGTATTTTGTTTTGTTTTTTAGGACAGAGCACATGAGCTTTGGGTCGTGGTGCTCTGCAGGGTTTTGGGGGGAAAGTAACCGGTGATTGTTTTGGGAAAAGGGAATTATTTCTGGGATGTTGGAAGACACACATCACCCCCATGAGAAAGAAAATATGGTTAATGAGTGACTAAAAGGCTCTAGCTCCTTTATTTCTAACCAGCTAGTTAAAATACACAAATTATCCTGTATAATATATTGTGTGCATTTCTATTTATCTTCTCTGTATTTTGGTCTCAGGTCTGCCTAACAACGTTAGAAAGAAACTATCTAAATTTATTTCTTTAGTTTCCCACCACCATGAACAAATCAATGCAGTACCTGTTCATCTTTCTGTCATGTTGTTGTTGTTTTTTTTTCACTTTAGTCTCTTGACTTAGCCTCTGATTGGTCGGCACCAGTCCCGATGTAGTCACGGTTCTATCAGGTTTCTGACGTTGTCACACGGTGGCATTTGACGCATCTGAGCTGCATATGATATATTCATACTATTTTCCTTCTGATTCTGATTCTCCTGACAAAGCACAGAGTGTTACATTTCCTATTACGTGACAATCAGTGTGAATCAGAGAAGCTCACGAACTAATTTTTTTTTTCTCCCCTGACTAAATAATCACAATTTTCTTTTTTTTTACTATTGTTTGGGAACATAGAGACAATGTAAACTAGATATATTTAAATTTCAATCACTATGTACAGTGCGTTAGTGCAGACTTAAAGAAGCACCTTTTTTTCTTTCGTTCTTTTTTTCTTTTTT
>JAQMYL010000038.1:28750176-28766095 GCA_030014365.1 Clarias pachynema
TATATATACACATTATCCTTCTTCTTTACATTGTCTAAATGTGTGTTAGATGTGCTGCTGCAATATCCAGTCCAATCAATATCACACCCCTTCTCGTCTTGCACCACTCCACTCACCACAAACGTAGGTGCACTGTTTCTGGCCGTGAACACAGCAAGAACAGGAAAATGCATCCACCTCAGGTAGGTAATGAATAGGAATATGCATTGTGAATAGAAACACTTTCATTCATTTGTTTTTATTTGAGACAGATTGCCAGTACGGTTCACATGACATCTGGTTGAGACCAGAGTTGTGAATGGGGACTTAAAAAAAGGTCATGAGATTGCTTTTGGTCAGATCTACTGTACTTTTATATCTCAATTGACAATCAAATACTATCTTTTCCAGTGTCTCCAGTGCATAATGATATGGTGATTTACATAATAAAAAAAGGGGGGGGGGGAGACTTTCAGTTTTGGCCACACTCCAAATCCAAGCACAGTTTTTTCAATGAACTAAGCACAGAGGTGAGAAGTAACTGAGTGCATTTACTTTGTTACTATACATACTTCATATATCTGCATTCTTCATGGCAATGCGTTATCTAACAACCGTGACGTGCTGTATTAGAAGTTTGACACATTAAATGACACAACAGGTGATTGAAATCAGAATGGAGCTGCAGTGTGAGAGAGAAGGAGAGAGAGAGTGAGAGATTTTTCTTTACTATGGAAAAGGCTACTGTGAGCTAAAACAAGCTTGTATTTTGATACTTCAGTAAATTTGAAGGTGGTTACTTCTGTCCTTTTACTCAGGTACACACAGAAATGGAGGACTTTTACTTGAGTAATATTTGCCATAGGGAATCTCTACTTTTACTCAAGTACAGGATTTGACCCTATTTCTGAATGATGGAAGCATCAGGCTAAGACGCAAAGCACATGAATCGACAGTGCCTACTGTACAAGCCTCTGGAAGCAGTGTTATGATCTGGGGTTGGACCAGTTGGTCAGGTTTAGGCTCAGCAACGTTATGTGGCAAAAAAATGACGTGAATGATGTGAAGTTATCACATCTACATGTATATACTTTTTCTTCCTGATTGCACGAGCATATTCAAGGATTTTAAAGCATGGTGCTGGGTGCATGAGGAATTATTTTCACACATGAAGTAAAAACCAAATAACCATTCACAATTATTCTTCAGTGTATATAGTATAATTTGTGATTGTGTCAAATAGAATGCATAGTCCAATGTTATTATTAATATGATGTCAAGATTCTTTTCCAACTATGAAGACTTCATGTGAGGACTGTATTTGTATTATCCAATAAAAAGCTAAAGAAGTGTACAGTATTTTTGAACTCCAATTATTTGGCTTGGTAGAAGACCATTTACAGAACATTACAGAACAAGATTAATCACTTGCATTATGGCTTTTCATCAGGTAAAGTATATAATGTACAGTATCTGTGTGGTGTTACTGTACCTGGCTCAGGCATGTTCCACGCCTCACAGCGGAATAGAGGGCTCGCGGCAGATGGATTACCCAAACCGACTAAATTGCCAGCATACACCCTATACTGATACACTGCACCAGGGGTCAGGTTTGGAACCTGCGAACATGAAGACATGGAAAATATTTCATTTCACTTTAAACTCTTCTCATCTAACATAAACTGTGTAGGCGTTTATCAGGTAAATTTGTAGAAACCTTGTATAGCCTCTCCTTAATGGGCGGTACGTTGACCTCGTGCCATGCTTTCTTGGCTACGGTGAACTTGTCTATGTAATAGTCGGTGACCGGAGAACCCCCGCTGCGGACAGGACGCTTCCAGTTGAGCACCATGGATTGGCCATCGCAGTGGAGGAGTGCGATGTCATAGGGAGCCGAAGGGAGCTCTGCACACAAGATGGATGACTCGTGCTTTACGTGCCTATTACTCAACGTCCACAGCAGCGCGCTGTACTCTGGCTATCTCTGGCTTTTAATAAAGTCAATTCGTGGCCATTTATTGTCTGCCGTGACTTATAATGTGGGAATGATTTATAGCGGATGCGATGCATTACGACTCATTTTTTTTGTTACCAATTATGAATACGAGTCTGACCTGAATGCGGTTGTTTAAATCAACATTCAGAAAGTTTTCTATGTTAAGATACAAAGTAGCCATTGTCAGTAGCTCCTGCAGCGGTAAAGCCAAGCACTGATTTATGAAGCAATTTTATTTGCATCAGCATTATGGTTGATGTCGTGTATATTTATGATTGTGTTGGCAAAAATACTGATTGTTCAGTATATTTGGTCTGAAATTTTTATAAGACTTGAAGAACACTGACTAGGCCACAGTGTTCCACAGTGTCATTTATGTATGAGACTAGATTAACACCAGCTTTGAATTCTTAAAGACTTCTGTCAAAACAAAACGGACGTCTGCTGTCGGTCGCCGCATTTCGCACACAGTTGCTCTGGAAAACATGAAGTGCAGTTAAAATTTCATGGCTGAAATAGAAACCTTCTGTCAAAAGATTATAGCTGTCTTTCAGAATAGTATATGCTGTATATAGTCTTCTTTAAATCTTAAAGCAAGTGTTGCAGGCATGCCCAGTGGATGCTAGTTGCTATCATATAGAGTGTTACATGAATATTTACATGGGGTAAATGATGTGGTTTTCTTTCTTTCTTTTTTTGTGAACCTGCGTTTAATTTATAACACCTATTGTTTCTTATGTAACAGTTACGAGGTATTTTAATAACATCTCGATAACCACATTTAAGCAAGATCACTTTCCTTAAAGTCTGAAACAAGTTAGGGTAGGGTTCAGAGGTAGATTGTTTTGTTAGTTGTTAAGTACGGGAAGTGGTAGCTCAGTGTGTTAAGGTTCTAGGTTACGGATCCAAGTTTTGGCCATTCGAGCCCCAGCTCTAACTAGTTACCGTTGTTGGATCCTTGATCAAGGCCCTTAACCCTGTCTGCGCCAGGGGCATCATAATATGGCTCAGTCTGCAGCCTGACCCCAACTTCCTAACAAGCTGGGATATGCAAAGAAAAGAATTTCACTCTTCTGCAATGTGTACAGTATGTGAGGACCCAATTAAAAAAAAAAGACTAATATGATGAACATGAATGAGATGATAGCGAGAGTGAAAGGAATCTAAAAGGAGTCTATTATATGGTGAATATGTTGCTATATGAATATTCATATTCAATCATATTAAAATCATCAATCATCAAATTACATATCGCAGCAACCTTCCATTTTCACTGGACTTTTGGTCAGAAGGTTGTGAGCTCAAATCCAAGCACTACCAAGGTACCACTGCTTAAACAAGGGTCTTAACTCTCACTGGCTCAGTTGTATAAATAAGATAATGTAAGAAAATGTAAAATGAATTTAAATGTAAAATGTAAATATTAATCAGTGCAAATTAAGTTATATTTACTCATTAGACTTAACACTTAACAAACACTTAATATATGCACAAGATGCAGCACATTTTACCATGTTGGTATCGTGCTCTTCTACTGTATAAAGAAAATGAGCCCACAGTTAAGAATACATTGGACAAGCACTCACTTTTCTGAGTTTATTTGCAAAGCGTGAATTTCAGACACCACTACACACACTTTCCCTTTTGTTTTCTTTTCTTTTTTTATGCTTGTTAGTCACTCCCTGTCACTGAAGTAGCAAAGTGGGCACATTTAATTCTACCTTTTTTTCCCCGTAAATTCTGCATGGACTCTGCTACACTCTGTTATTAGTAGTTTGACATGCTGCTGTGTACCTACAAATAGCATTTCCCCCAGCTTTTAGATCTGTGAAACTTTGTACTTACAAAGAATGACATTCTTACAAGAAACTAACAGGTGAAATGTAGTTTGTGTCCCGAATTGACAGAGATTACTGGGCTCATACGTACTGAGAGCGGCTTTGACAGACAGCGGCGCTGATTCCTGCGACTCGTCACTAAGCCCCAGCTCGTTGATGGCCTGCACTCGGAACACATACGTCTCACCTGTTTTAAGGCCATGAACAACAAACCTGAAACACAAGCCGCACTGTTTAATTTTAAATCCAACCAAAATGGCATCCTTCGTTCACCAAACACTTTTCGAGTCGGACTTTGAAAATGACTTTAAACTTTCTGCTTGCTAGATTTCCATACACTGTATCACGACATTTCTCTAGAATTATATATTTTTGATTGACTTAGTTCATTGGAACACAAAAAACAAGTCAGTACTGTGTGAATGTCTTACACAGCCTGTGCTTTTTTAGTACTGACTTTGTAACTAATTATTATTATTATTATTATTATTATACTGTTTTTATTATTATTATTTTATGACTTCATTATTGAGTTTGTACAAAAACCTTTCTGATTTTTAAATATTGGCAATCCAGCACAAAATTGAATTGCAGAATTACATTTAAAATAATTGTTATATAAAAATAATTGTATTCCTGAAAAGAATGTGTCATATTATGTAAGGGGACACTTTAAAATATTCCTCATAAAACTGCACAAACTCTACGTGAGACTAAAATGTTATTACATCAAATATGGCCTTTGTCTCATTAATTACTAGTTGTTGCTCTTTATAGTATTATTTTGAATTTAGAAACATTTAATTTTATTATTTCAATTAATTTTTTTTTCATTTGTCACATACGCAACCATACACAATATGATATGCAGTGAAATGCTTAGTCAGGGCAGGCATGATTTTTGTGCTGTGTTATGTTTTACTGAGCATCCTGCAGAACAAGCCAGAGTTCTTCTGAGGACTTTTTTTGCATGCAAAACTGATTGAATTTTTTCATCTAGAACATAGTCTCTTACTTAATATGCTGTATATTCTATAATATATAATATTACATAATTTCTTTTCTGGCATAAAAATATGTGTCTGTAACATTTAATTCTGTACTGGAATACTAAAGTTTGAATGCTACAGCCATCTGTAGAGCTCTCTCAGGGCAGAGAGTGGTGGCATACCCAAACTCTTACATCGATCATAGCGATACTGGTCAATCATGGGTGTCTATGAGCTCAAGCATGCGGAAGGGGCGGATAGCGCTTTCCTCAGAGTGTACTCAATGTTGCATGAGCAACAATTTGAAAAGATGCAGTTGCCTGGAGTCAAATGTCTCCAAGGAAGCATGTTATAGTCCTCATACTCCCTGGTTGGTGGTTGTCACCTTGATGGGAATCTCCCCTTATAGAGAGACACTTGGGAATTGGCTATGGCTAAATTATGGCAAAAACCAAGTTAAAGTTTAGTTTTTACTAACTCAATAATGAAGTCATTAAAAACACACTATACTAAAAACACAGGCTGCCTAAGACTTTTAAACAGTACTATATATTGAACTAAAACCTGCTCATAAAAGCACCAAAAACTTATCACACAATAAAACCTGTCAGGTTGGGGTTGTTTCCCCTACATATTTCTATGTGATGTACAGCAAATGCAGTGGTGTTCACAGGCGCACACACATTGCATTACATATACACAAGAAAATAAATGAAAAAAGCTCAGCAATATGCAATCTGCTGTATAGATCTAAGGACATACTCTGTATTCTTGTGTGGTTTGTGGTTGGCAGAAATCCAGTCCTTTGATCCTTTAACACACAAGTCAATATAATAGCCAATAAGGTTATTGGGCTCTTTCGGAGGGGCCCACTGGATCAGAACAGATGTATCGGTTTCTCTTGTGGCCACAACCTGACCAGGGGCTGAAGGAACACCTGGAGAAACAGAAAAACTCATTACGATGATCATCCACTGCTGATTAAACTTCCAGATGACTTTCAGAGCATGCATTTGTTACGGCTTATAGCCCCATTGGCAATTTAATTACTTTTTTCCCGATCTAGCCTTGAATTTGAACCTGCTTTTTGGCTAACACTTCAGGCAGAGGCGTAGCTTTTGGGGGGGATGGGGGAGGGGGGGTTCAGGTTACTCCTTAATGTTTATTTGTTAGTGGTTGGAATATACATATATGATATCTGATTATATGCAATAAATAACGATGTTTTGCATGTTACTGCATTTTATTGGTTGCTATCATGACAAACAGTTAACAGAATCCTTTGTTTCAGATAAAATTTAAAAAAGGTTTCACTTCATTGCTAGCATTTTACTCAATTCAGTGGAAATACTAGAAAGGTATTTTACGGTCACGTTATTAACATAGCAAGATTAAATAAATTTTTTTTTGCCATTAATACATGACCATATTGGCATAACCATCATTTTTGCAAGTCATGTGGTGTCTTTATTTAGTATATTTCCTGGAAATTCATTCTTGGCTACACCATTGACTTTAGACCAATATTTTACACTTAATTACCATTATTTTATCACAAATAAATGTATTTTCTAAGAATTAATTAATTTTATCTGAAATATGAACACAAAAAATAGACGAAAAGTCTAATGCTGCACAATTAATCTAATCTTAAAATCTAAATCACCTGTGCAATTATTTAATTGCAAAAGCCTGCAGTTTATTACAGGTAATATGCATATACAGTAGCGAGGAATTTATGTAGAGTTGGGTAACCATTTATTTATTTATTATTTGTTTACTTTGGAGGTAATAAATAAATATTGCCATGCATCATATTAATGAGATCACTTGTGCCACTATTTCCCTTTTTAGAATTGACAAATATGTTTGTACATTTAATAGTTAAATATCTCGATTTAAATTGTAATCACAGTCAAAATGATAGTTTAAATGATCATAGCAAGATATGAAAGATATTTAAGAAAAAACTATTTGTAATAGAAATACCTAGACATTTTTTATTTGTGAAATTAAAACAGTTTCGTATTCATTTAATTAACAATAATAATAATAATAAAAATAATAATAATAACAACAGCAAACCAAATATGTTTCTTTGGATAGGTATGCCTTAAGGCACTGAGTTCAAGTTCTCACCACGAAGTACTTGAGTTTGGATGGGTACGGTGGGCTTGGAGGGCTCGCTGATGCCATACATGTTGGCTGAGAGTATGCGGAACAGGTACTCCTTCCCTTCAGCCAGATTGAAGACGGCGTAGCGCGGCGAACGCACTGGCACTTGAGTGTTCACCCTCTGCCAGGAGTTACTGCCAACCTGATTCTAAGCCGTTGAAAAGCACTCCATTACTTCAGCCAGCCGTGTCAGCTGACAATCAAGAAACTCTTACAGTAATTTCACTCTTTCAATTCACAGATTTAAACGGATGCTTAATTACAGCTGTCCTTAAAGCGTTAACATCAGCACTGAAGGTGATTTGATGGGGAGGAATGTGTAGTGAGCTTTGTGGCGTAGAGAGTGAGATTAAAATCGAGTCTGTGTTTTTATCACTCATTGCCAGGAACAGCTTCAATCCAGAGATTAAACCAATCCATCAAAAAGCACTCCATTACTTCACAAGGCAATGCCAGCTAGCAATCGTGAAATGCTTACACTAAACTAGGCCGCATAATTTACGCGGATAAACTGATGGTTAATTGTAAATTAAAGTGTGAAAATGATATGGATTAGGTGAGCATCAAACAGGATTCCTTTCAGATGCTGATGTGTACTAACCTTCTCAATGTAGTACCACATGGGGGCCCTGTCGTTGTACACCGGGGGGGTCCAGCTGAGCACAACATATGTTCGGTCTGTCTCAGAGGCGTAGACATTGGATGGAGCTCCAGGAGCTGTTCCCTCAGCTACAGCCGAATCACATCAAACAGAATTACCGGATGCACCAAGCAGCATGATTCACATTCAGTTCTTTTCCAGATACAGACTCGCATGCATAAACACTTCTCAGGGAAAAAAAAAAAACATCTCAATGTCATCGGTTCTGCTTTAAAAAGATTCGACAGCAACCATTAAAAGGAGTGCATCATCTGTAATATCGAGGTAAACACCCACACAAACACACATGCTCAACACATTAATTGATGTGTTCATTCCAGTCTGAAAAGGCACCACAGATGGTCAGACACTCGTGTCCTGATGGAATTCTCATCAAAAACTAATCAGCACCTTTCGAATGTGAGCCAATTACGGGCTAGATAATTACTGGAGTTTTTTGGGGGGGAAAAAGATAAAACTATGAGTGGAATAGTGAAAACAAAACAAAGGTGAAGGACCAAGGTTGAATTGTATGTACAAGAAACAATACGAGGAGAGCTGATCAGGGGAAAGCAAAACAAACTAAATAAAAATTTCTGTTGATTTTTTTTCCCCATTTATTTGAACCAGTTTAAAACTACTGTACATATTAATATAATATTAATATGTCATTATAATTTAACTGCTATTCAGTTATTAGTACTTAGTGAACAGTTATTATCTTCTTAATATAAATAAAATAAAAGCAAAAATGATTCTTCACCAAAATGCGATCACTTTTTTTTTAGAAACACCTTTACAGCTGCTCATTCATGCATGATCGGAAAAATATCAGTGAGTCTATATCCATTGTAACCCGAGAGTTCTGTTCTTGGCTAACAGGAATGTCACCTTCTGCTGTTGTGACCCTTCCAAGACTCATGACGCCGTGTATTCTCTGAGATGTTTTTCTACTCATCACGGCTGCAAAGAGAGTGTCTTTTTGGGTTACCATAGCTAACTTATTAGCTCAAACCACTCTGATCATTCTCATCTGATCTGATCTCTCTCAGCAACAGGCTGTTTATAAGGTGTAACCATTTTACACTCCACAGACTGTAGTATATAATCAACAGCTTTTGAAAATTCACTAAGAGAATGGTCTCCTCATTAAGATTAAGATTCAGTTAATCAGCTGGGCCCTGTCCAGGATGTACCCTGCCTCGTGCCCTAAGCTTCCTGGGATAGGCTCCAGGCCCCCGCGACCCTGAATACAAGGATAAAGCGGTATAGAAGATGAATGAATGAATGAATAATCAGCTGGGCTCAGAGTGCAGAGTCCTCCAGGATACATTACACCTGGATCAGAGAGAGAGATAAGGGCCTTGCTCAAGGGCTCAACAGTGGCAGTGCCCACCACTGCCCCTATTCTGTGAACCTTAACTGTATGTACCTTAATCGTAAGATTTATAAGCATTGCCCTGCTGCCATATGATATGTTGATTGGATAACTAAGCAGATGTACAGGTGTTCCTAATAAAGAGGCCAGTTAGTGTAGCGCAATATATCGAAAAATTTAACTAAAAAAAAATGAATGAAACTACAATACCTTCAAGGTCATCAAGATAGGCAACAACATCAAGTTTTCCACCAAGTCTTTCAACTGTTAAAAAAAAAAAAAAGAGTAAATCCAAAACCTGACACATACAACACTGAATGGTATTAATTAGCATGTACATGGGATTTGACTGATTTTCACCATGAAGTCTCTCAAACTCAGTAGGATCCACTGCAGCGATGGCTTCAGACATTCTCGAAGGTCTGCTGACGCCGCGTGCGTTAACAGCACGCACGCGGAAGTAATAGGAGTGACCCTCGAACAGGCCGGACACTGGGTATTTACAGATCTTAATGGGAGAGTCGTTACACTGTACCCAGTCCTCTGTTCCGACCTCACATCTGGCATGAAGTTCATAGAGAAACAGACAAGGGCAAGTAATTATTTTCCTAAAAGCCTTCATTATCTTGGCATACAACTAAAAAAATGAGTGGAAATTACAGGATATTATTAAAATGTGTGTTTAAGACACTTACTCATAATGGACCTAAACACTTTTCTTACTATCTTTGGAAAAAAAAAATCCTAAAGGATGTTACGTTTCAAGTGATAAAATTTATTGTGTGGAAAGAAGATTTCTAGTCAAACAAACTATATAATAAAGAATAGTATTTAAAATGTTTGTAAACATCAGAGGTTTTTGCCTGATACTTTCCTTTAATTTTCAATATGTGGCATTTTATATCATCCAGATCCAGAAGTGGCAAGTAGCAATGTACAACTACTCCATTACTATACTTGACTTTTTCGTGTGTATGTATGTACTTTACTTGAGTATTTTCTTTATGTGATATTTTTACTTTTATTTAGAACGTTTTTTTATTATTATTTTAAAAGCCTCTACTTTTACACCCTACATTCTTTATAGAGTCTTGTTATTTTTCAGCTGACAATCACACGAGAGTGCATTTTTGATTTTCTAATCTAAACTTAAATGTTTAAGCTGTCACTCATACCATGTCACGACTGAGCTACACCCCATGTGGGAAGGACAGGAACAAAACAATTCCACCTGTCCAAGCAGTCCATGGTTACAGAAATGACTGGCAGGTCATTATGAAAGTGCAGGTTGGTTAGCGCACCAAAGTGATTGACAGTTTTCTGGGCAACTACTTCTGAGTACTTGGTCCCTGGGCAGTGGTTTCTTAGGAGAGAAGCTAAGATTAGAAGCGATCTACAGTACGTAACTAGCTAACTATCAAAAGCATTGTGAAATTTTACGCATTTGATTTGTTTTTCATGCCGATAACAATGTCAGTTTTTTGTCAATGTCACTTTTTTGTAATTATAATGTTTTTTACTTCCAGGAAACATATATTCTGTTTGCTTGCAGTATGACCATATTTAATTGCGCAACTTGCATTACACGTTTATCAGTAACTCAGTCGGATAGACATTCCAGAAAAAGTGTTTTGTTTTGTTTTTTGTAGAGTTCTTGCAATTTTTGTACTTAAAGTTCAAAGACAGAAAGAACATATGAGTGCACAGAAGGTTTTATATTTAAAAAAAATATCAAGTATTATTAAAGATCTGGGATACCACATATCGCAAATACTGAATGCCACATAATGCATTTTTTTTATCAATATATATGACATCATTTATGGTAATGGTGCAAGTGTTAAAGTTGCATTAAAAAGAAATTCTGCCACCAAAGCCTTTTTTTTATTTTTAGGAATCATTAAAATGGCCAAACATTAGGGAATTCCCTAATGAGCACCTCATTCAATTTTCTATGTGTAAACAAGCTAATAATCACAGGAATCAGTTAGGCTAGTTAGTCACGAGAGAAATCAGACAGGTCAGCCTAATCAGTCACCTATCGACAAAGTATCCAATGATAGGGCCCTCGGTCGTGGTGTTGGGTGGCTTCCAGGACACAATGACATAATCCCTGTTTGCATCATGGATCTTAATGTCCATGGGGGCTCCAGGGGCCTGAGGAACCGGAGGAGGACCATCTGTAGAAGAAGTCAGACTCTGTGAAATGCTTAAGAATACCTACTCCTATTATATTCTCAACATTAAGACAACATTAAGAGCAGACAAAATAGAGATATTATTTAATTATGAAAGTCAGTCCTGTGTATGTATATAAATGTTAAATATATAAAAAGCTCAGTATAGTATACATTACTGATTAATTAGAAAGTAACATTTTTAAAAATTGTTTAGATGGTCACACAAGAATGCATTTCGGAAGGATCAAATTATTGTGCTGCATCAAGAAAAGAAAACAACTGAGGAGATTTGAAATTATTGGAACTGGGTAAAGAACCCTTCAACACTTTCCCCTATTGTTTATTTTTTCACATCCCGAGTTCCTGTCTATTGAATTAGTATGCCAATCAAAACAAAAAAAATTCTATGAATTTTTTTAAAAGCATTGTTAAGTACTACACCAAAGGTTCTTATAAAGCTTCATCAAAAAAGGGTGAACTGTATGTCATCAAGTGACATATATCTAGTTTGAATAGTTTGGCAAATTCATGTGATTTTTCTTATTAGAAAATCAAATCTAAGATTAGTCTGCTCTGCTTTCTGATGTTGTGTTACTTTATATTATGTGTTATATTTATATTATATTTATATTATTGGGAAATTATTTATCTAGAAATAAATCAATAAAATTAAATGGAATTATCTGCCAATGGAAAAATTTGTAAAAGTTAGTAAAAATAAGTAGAAATGTTTTCAACTATGTTATACTGTTTTTGGCTTCATCTTAGCTTATAAAATTGACAACTACATGAATGTGACTATGTGCACGATATGATCTTGCTTATATTGCTTGTTAATATGTCTTTTTTTTGTGAGTGCAGACAAACCATAGATAGTTCTTCATGAAGGTTTTCTACACTTGCAGAAACAAATAAACTACACTAGTTTACCACCAACGGTATACATTTTGTATCATTAATATCTATAGTTTACCTGCAAACCTAAATAAATAATTCCGGATAGATAATTGGACCTTAAGGACCACTACTCTGAAAGTTAAGGATGCAAAAGCATGCAGGATTTATAGTATATCCATAGCTCCATGACAGAAACCACATACTTCAGACAATGTATACAGTTATTAACTCAAAAGCAAGTTATGGATTGACTGCATGTTTAATGGCCTATTTTATTGTTTACTTTTCACCATAGTGACTACTTAAACATGTTTCATTTCATTCCATTCAAAAATATATTTGCTTCATGGAATTTCTTGCATCTAACATGTGGAAAAAAGTATAGCAAGAATTTTGGTACTGTTCTCAAATTGCACGTTAGAAGGAATTCGTTCTCCCCTTTATTAAAAACTGAGATTTTTACCTTCCACATAGACGTAAGCCTTGTGCACTGCGTCTCCTCCTTTGGTCACCATGCGCAGGGTATAAAGACCCTCATCATCCTTGGCGAGGTGAGTCAGTGTGAGTTTAGCGACACCTCCCCCAGACTCCATTTTCACCCACTTCGACTCCTTCAGAAGGTGCTCTGGAAAGTTTTACGAGATGCAGCTCAGCATGGCATTTCCTTTTTTTTCTCGATATAAATGAAAAACAAGTTTTCCTTTTGAATATGCCTGCGATGTGCAACAAAGAAGTAATTGAATCATGTTTTTGCGAACAGCAGGTGAGGAGGTGATACTGTGAGGCACAAAATGGAGAAATAGTTCAAGGTCTGGGTCACAGATGTGGCACTATCATGAAAAATATATATATAAACGAATAAACTAGATGAAAAAAGCTCCCAGGTTGTCACTGTATGAATGCATGCCTTGGTTTTCAGATAGCCCAATTATACCTTTAACCCCTTTAAAGTTGCATCAGAAGTAACTACAGTGAGACTCCCTGAAGGATGTGTGCATTTTAGATGCTGAATTATTATTTTTTTTATTACTACAATGTGTGTAAACAAACTTTTATGTTTCGTACCATCTCTGTACCACTGGGCTTCAGGCTGCAGATTGGCAAGATTGGGGCTTATAGTCATCTTACAGGACAGAGTCACGCAGTCTTCCTCTTTCCCAAACTTCACATCGAACGTCTCCAGAAACTCAATGTTGATTTTTGTGTATTTAATCTCGGGTATAATTGCATCTAAAAGAAAATAATAAAAAACCTATTTTATTTCAGGTATTAGGTAGTAATATTCTTTACTTGAATTTCATTTCAGGTATTAGGTAGTAATATAATATAAAAAAGGTGATCTCATTATATTCATATCATCATATTTGTGTACAAAATAAATATAAAAAACTTCAGGGCTCAACAATATGTAAGGAACCACACAACAGAGCATGCTGTTCATAAAATCTTATAAAATGTTTACCAAAGAATGGTTCTTGAAGACTTACATTCATAAGGCATCCAAGAAAAAGGGCAGAATTTCTCATCATCTTTGACCCCTATACAAAGTGCAAAATGTAGATTTTGAAAGTTATTGAAAATTGCAGCCAACAGCTATGACATTAGAACCCAAAACATTAAGCTCAATATTTTGTAGGTTTCCTGTGTGCCGTCGGGTCAGCTGTCGCCCCTCAGTGCCTGACTGCACAAGACCTCTGGGGGTGTACTGTGGTGTCTGGCACGGGGGTCGTTATCAGCAGAACTACTAGGGATCTGGGGAATTTGGAGACTGCATCAACAACCTTGAACTCTTTGCCTGCTAAACCCCATGCACAGCATGTCGTGATGCACTGGGTGTTCTGATGTCTTTTTATCATCATTGCTACTGGGTGGGTGGCCTTTGGTTCACATGGGCGTAGATGGGCCTTGGGTGGCCATGATCCAGTCACCAGTTCTCTGGTATATAGATACTGTAATCAGTGTTATTCAATTAGTGGTGTTAGCGTTATGGCTGATCTTTAGGGCAGGGGTAGCTCAGTGGTTAACATTTACATGTACAGCATTTGGCAGATGCCCTCATCCAGAGTGACTTACATTTTTATCTCATTATACATCTGAGCAGTTGAGGGTTAAGGGCCAACAGGGATAACTTAGTGGTCGTGGGATTTGAACCTGGGACCTTCTGAACCGTAGTCCAATGCTCTAACCTCTCATCTGCCCTTGACCCCGCTCATAACTGCTCATATGTGTAATAAAATAAACGTAAGTCGCTCTGGATAAGGACATCTGCCAAATACTGTAAATACAAATGATGCCTGTATAAATTGCCATACAGACCTTCTTAAAGTAAAACAATTTGCCTGTACAGGGGAGTCCTCTTCTCTAAGCTAGCAAACAAAAACAGTTTCTACTTTTAACATTTATTAAACGCTAACATGAGGTATGTGTCATCTAGCCCAGCTCTTCCCACTCCAGACCACCAGAGGGTGCTCTCACACAAACATTAAACCCATTTCTTCTTTGGTATTTCCTATTTAGGGTGGAACTCCTATATAAAGCATATATGGGGTTGAACTCTGGTGTAGGGCCTAACAGTTGTCTGCATTCTTGTTAGAAGTGAGTTTGTGGAATGACTCTCCCTTTTGAAGGTATCTGACCTTGCCTTGTCCTGTCTCAATCTTGCCTTGTGCTACTTTGTTTTTCTATGTAGCGAGGCGGCTAGGAATTCTATTTATATTCTATTAAAACAAACAGCTTGAGATGTAGCTCACGGCCAAGGCATTACATCTCGCTGTCAGCGAAAGGTCCCCCATCTCAGGACACCAAGAACTACTCTTCTTTACTACTACTAGATTTTTTTGTAATTTTCTGGTTAGTGACCATGGTTCACAAAAATTGGCTTTGTTTTCCTTCCACAGTGTACATAAACAGTACTCCCTACTTCCCGCTCCCTGTTCAGGGAATGTCCGGGAACCTCCCTCGACAAAATTTCTCATTCTGCAACATCACCAGCGCAAACATCATGTCCTCTATGGTAGACTAAACACATAAGACCCCTGTTGCAGCTACTGTGGAAATTTCACACTATTGAAATAAAATATTGAAACAAAAACTAATATCTTACTAAAGTTTTCTATTGAAATTAATGTGATTTGATTAATTTAGAGGCGGCATGGTGGTGTAGTGGTTAGCACTGTAGCCTTGCACCTCCATGGTCCGGGTTCGATTCCCAGCCAGGCTCGGTTCCCGTGCATGTGCATGGAGTTTACATGTTCTCCCCGTGCTTGGTGGGTTTCCTCCGGGTACTCCAGTTTCCTCCCACAGTCCAAAGACATGTAGGTTAGGATAATTGGTGTTCTCAAATTGCCCATAGTGTGTGAGTGAGTGTATATATGTATGCCTGTGTGCCCTGCGATGGATTGGCACCCTGTCCAGGGTGTACCCCGCCTCGTGCCCCAAGTCTCCTGGGATAGGCTCCAGGCCCCCCGCGACCCTGAATACAGGATTAAGCGGTAATGACGATGATTGAGAGTGAGTGAGTGATTAATTTAGAAGATGTACACTGTCATTTCTAAAGCGCTTTACACAATGCGGATTAGTTACAGATCACTAAGTCACTAAAGAGTATTGTATTATTGGCCTCCGAGTGGCGCAGTGGTAAAGCGCTCGCCCTATCATCCGGAGATCGCTGGTCCAAACCCCGGGTGATGCTGTTTTCCTCTCACAGCCGGAGGCACAGAGAGAGCTGATTGGCCGAGCTCTCTCAGGGGTGGAGATGAGAGGTACTTGCGCTCCCACATTAATCACAGCTCTACAGCCAATCAGGGGCGTCTGTGAGCTCGCGCACGCGGAAGGAGCGGCTAGCGCT
>JAQMYL010000038.1:28775605-28785993 GCA_030014365.1 Clarias pachynema
TTCCGTGTTTTATAAACATTTTATAAAAATCTTTATTATATAAATCTCTTTTTATTCGGTACGTACCGGACGTACTGAATAAAATCTCTCTCTCTCTCTCTCGCTATATATATATTGCCCCTGCTAACATGGCGGGATTACTGACGTATTAGGTACAGCGCTAGTACGGCTGCCAGCGCAGCATATCACGTGGTCCCAAGAGGTCAATAAGGTTGCCAGATATCCCTAACCTGGCTTTTACACATTGCAATTGTTTGCTCAAAAACGTCAATACATATTGTTTTCCTTTAGATTCAAATTAAAAATTTTCCTTTAGCTCTGTGGTGGATATGATTGCGAAAATAGAAAATAAACCTAACAAATCCTTCGACATGTTTGTGATATTTCAAATGCCTAAAGCCATAATTCATATATTTTATACAAACGCGCATAGCGTTGCTGTCATTGACAACATTTTAAACAGTAGAAATAGTTGCTAAGAGATCAAATGTTACAGTTACAGTGCAGCACGATTTTAGTTATTTAGTCGCCTTGTATTACACGGTATTAGAATTATTTAGTCACTTAGATTGCAGTGTATATTTACTAAACTGGCAACCCTTTCCCGACAACCTTGCTTACTGCAATTCACGTCGTAAACATGTTTAGACGCGGGTGTTGGTCACTAAGGCGATCACGTGACCGCGTTTGGAGAAGTTAACTAGCACTTATTTGATTGTTTCTTTTCCCTTTGGTTGTTTTCTTTCTTATTGGTGTTTTATTTATCACTCGTTTATTACAAACCCAGCCGCAGTCTAGAGGAAGTTCTTTGTTGCACACACACACACACACACACATACACACACCAGTACAGTAAGGAGAAAACGGTAAGTTGTTCTGACCCGCTTTAGATATTCATTTACTTTACATTACTATCTTTATTATTTGTATCGTTTTTTTCTGTTCACGTAGCTCTTTGTAATTGTTCACGTTCTATCAACTCGCTCTCTTTAAACAATTCTTTTATGGGATTCAAAAGAGTCGACTCTTCGAATCAATTAGAGAGTTGCCTTAAAGTTTGCTCGTTTTTTAAGGTTGATTATTTTTCAATTTTCCAAAACTTCATTAACTTAATTTCTACCACAATCTTCTCACATAATTAGCCAGTAATTAATTATTTTTTCATTTGTTTAAAATGTTTAACACTTATGTCCTTGGACTTTTCTGGAGTGAAAACCTGAACTAACACACTGTTCCAAAGACTTGGTCCTGGAGATCCTTCCATTTACATTTCTTTACATTTCTTTTCTGTTCAGCAGATAAAGTTTAAGTTGTATACACTGCCAGTCAAAGTTTGGACACAGCTTTGAATTCCATGGCCTTTTTTTGATTATTATTTATTTATTTATTTATACATTGTAAAATAATGCTGTAAATGATCGTAAAGCCTTTATAACAGCTCTAATCTTCTCATCAGCAGCAAAGGTAACCTTTGGTCTTGATTTCCTGGGAAGGTCTTCATGAGAGCCAGTTTCATCATGGTGCTTGATAGGGTTTGCAAATACACTTGACAATACTGTTTTTGCAAGAACTGTTCCAAAACAGCTGACATTCTGGTCTAAGAATACCTACTGACTGTTGTTGTTGTTACTTAATGATCTAATGCCATATTTCATTGTTTTGAAAAATCCAGTATTGTTGAAAAATCAATCAAAAACTTGTGTCCAAACTTTTGACTGGTACTATATATTTTTCTAGGAGCCATCATCATCATCCAGTTTTTCTTACCAAAAAAAAAGAAGAATTTTAACAGAAACTGTAGCTCATTGCGTATACACCGTCCTTGCATAATCGTCTTTTCAAACATTTCAACAGTAAACGCTATGTCAGTTTCTCTCTGTCTTTATATTTTAGACCAGCCTGGACTAATTGGTGAAGAAGCATGAAGTCACATGTCATCCTGCTGTGTCTTGGATATGTCCTCTTGACATCTGCCCATAGAATTCATAAGTAAGCTTTATTATTTTTTTTATTATTTGAAATGATGTCAATGACTGCATTAAGTAATTAATTTGAATCAAGTACTTATTAGTGTTTTGAACTTGTGCCTCTTTTAGTAAAGAATGGACCAAACTCATCCTGACTCATCACTGGCCACAAACGTTTTGCACTGTAAGAACTTGAATGAAAGATTTCCATTTGTGTGATGTCATTGTTCTTGTGTGTCATGTCATCAAATTCCCTGGAATATAAACTACTTGTATCGTGTAGTAGATTCTAACAAAAAATGTAAATCCTAGTATTGTGTTGTAGCTTCTATAAATAGTCTTAAATTCTGTTTAATTTATTCTTCTGTCAGAGCCATGCTGTAACAGAATCTTAATTAACACCTTCAGATTTGAGAATTTAACAGCGCTCGTGTGTAAAATTCTTGTAATCTAATATGCTTGCGTGCTTGTAGATGGAACATTGCACTACAAACTTTACTTACTGGACCCTGCATGGATTATGGTATGTTCAAGAGCGCTGTCCTTTCATTTCTGCATGATTTCTTACCCAAGCTGTTCATGTGGTACATAATAAAATGTCATTGTTAACAGGCCCAACACTGGTGCTGAATGTAATTCAACGTGGCATTTCAATGCAAGTTTGATCGAAGTAAGTATGTGAATATGTAAGTTCATGTCAGTATGGATATGTGTGTGTGTGTTGAATCACATAATTTGTATACTAACCTTTATTCAAAATATGAATACGGAAATATGAAATCTTAAAAAAAAAAAAAAAACTAGACTCCTATTGATAAGAGGCTGTTGATACATTGACACACAATACTCACTGGCAAGGTGTTGGTGTTTGATAGATCTGCTCTGGTGCACAGGGGTGTGGTTATAGACATGTTATCTGTGTTATTTCTGTCAGTATTCTTAGAAAATAGTTTCCTCTGCACGTTTGTGAAGTACAGAAAGAAACTAGTACAGCAAGTGTCTTTAGGACATTTGCTGACTGTTGAGTCATATCTGCACAATCATTTCAATTGAGTTTATGTCATTTGTACCATTTGTCTGCCTTTCCACCGTTATTCATACCACCACTACAGTACTTACCTACACTTTTTTGTTGTTTGTTTTACAGGACCTGCTACCAGAAATGAGAACTTTTTGGCCAGATCTCCTTAAACCTGGATCTACAATATTCTGGTATGATCTGTACAATACAATAACGATCAGCCATAATATTAAAACCACCTCGATTTTGGGTCCCCCTTGCCCCACTGCGCAATGCTCCACAGGGCCTCTGAGGGTGTGCTGTGGTGTCTGGCACCGGATCCTTCGGGTGCTGTGGGTCATGGGGTAAGGCCCCCGTTGATTGGAATTGTTTGTCCAGCACATTCCATAGATGCCCGATCGGTTACAGATCTGAAGAGCTTGCAGGCCGGGTCAAAAACATTGAGCTATTTGCCTGCCAAGTCCCATACGCAGCAGGCATGTCTGTCATGGCCAAAGTTGCCTTTTTCTTGGGCTTCCTGTTGCATCAGGCCAAACAGGCTGACCTTTGGTCCCCTTGTGTTTTGGTGAGCCTTCGGTGCCTGTCACCAGTTTACTGGCATCTAATTGATCATCAATAATATTCAGTTCATCTGATATTCAGTGGCGTTAATAATGTGACTGATCGGTGTGTGTATATAATCTTTATTATTTGCTGTTATGTTGACTGCTATGACTTATTCGATGGTTGATTTAATCTACGACCATTTAGGAAGCATGAATGGACGAAGCATGGGACATGTGCCGCTAAAGCGGAGGCCATGAACACTCAGCACAAATATTTCAGCAAAGCCCTGGAACTTTACCACAAGCTGGACCTTGACGGGTGGGTGAAGCTTTGTGATATACAGGGGTGTTTGTTATTAGGTTGTTACTGTAAGCAGATATTAATACAACAGGTGTCATCAGTGTCAACACTTAGTTTCCAAATGTTTGATTTATTTTTTTTATTTATTAATTCATTTTTTTTTTTTTTTTTTTTTTTTTACTTTTTTTTTTTTTTTACTTTAGCATTTTAAGGAAGAGCAATATCGTTCCTTCTGAAACCTACTACAAGGTAAGTTGCCATGATTTGTATGACAATAATTGCATTCACATTATTATTATTATTATTAATAATAATAATAATATCATTATTATTATGTCATATAATTGCTTGTGTAATAAGTCACTGTCGAGTCCATTCTAAGCTCAGTGATTTTAGTAATAACAGTAATAGTAACAGCAGCCCAGTTCCAGACGTGTATCCCAGAATCTTTATTACTCGGTGATTCAAAAAGATTGCCTGTTAGATTTCAGTAGGTCTGGTGACTTTAATACATTTCATTACACTTCCAGTTGTTTTGCTTCAGTTTATATACAGCATTAAAAAACATGAGACTAGCACATAAGGAAACAGTGATTTATTGTTCCTGTTAGAAAGCTGACCACATTTTGCCTTTTTTTTTTTTTTTTTTTTCGACTGCTGTAACAATCAGCTGTGGTTTTTATGCACTTGTGTCTTGAGATCTCACTGCTGACTTTTTCCTTAGCTAACAGATTTGGAAAACAGCATCAGCAGTTCATATGGTGTAACTCCAAAAATCCAGTGTATTTCCCATCAAAAGGTAGGAATGAGAATGGATTTATTTATTCTGAAACATTTAATTGTGAATTGTATTACTCCGTATTCTCCCCTAATTATGATGTTTCTGTACATTCTTTTCCCAAAATGATTTTACGTTCTTCTTTTTTTTCTTTTTCTTTTTTTTAAAGCAAACTGATTTTCAAGTCTTGGGCCAGATTGAGATCTGTTTTGACAAGCAGTTCCAGCTTGTTGAGTGTGAACATAGCAGGGAGGAGCTTCAGAGCCAAACCAACGGCTTTCACACAGGATACACTGTATGCGACGTCTCCGTGCCAGTGTATTATCCTCCGCTTGGAAGCTCTCTTTAGACGCGACGCTTTCTTAAAGCTGTTGGCGTTTGTGTCCATGATGTGGTGCAATCAGATATGAATCAACCATAATTCCTGCCCGTTCTGTTTTGGTCTGTTGAAAACGAAACTCATGAGGGAACAGTGTTTTTTTTTTTTTGACAGCCTGTTTGAAATGCCAGTTTGGACACCTCACTGATCTTACAACACAATTTTGAGCAGTAGACTTCCTGATACAGGCTATAGGCTGTAGGTTAGTATTTCTGTGCAATTCATATTTATACCACTGGAGGGCACTGCTTGCACTGTCAATATATCAAGCAGGCTGAAAAAGTGATTTTGATGTTGTGTAATCATTATGGAAAATTTTAACCTTGAATGAATGTTTAATATGAAACATTTTCAACAGATATAGATGGGTTTTAACAATGTTCCTAAAAACTAAATACTTTTCATTGAAAGTACTATATTATCAGTGCATTAATAATTGCATTAATTGCAGTGCATCAGCAGTAATAATTTTCTCCATCAGCTATTCAAGAACATACCACAGAGCTCAGCATTATAGCTCAGAATGTTAATAAAAGCCCTTAAACAACTGTACTGTAACATAATGTTGCTTATTACACACGAATCTCACTGTTGGTTATGATTATGATGTTATACCTCTTGTTTTGGTGTGGTTCTTGTGTTTTCTATACTGTTTATAATTGATTGAAAGGGTCTTATTTGTGTATTTGTGTGCATGATCTCAATCCAAGGTACTGATTTTGAATAAAAGGTGGTTTATTACTGGTGTATTGTTTGTTCCAGGATACTGTATGCTTGTAATGTGTGATTTGACTTTATTAGGGCAAGTTATCAAACTAGGTTGCTATGTGAACAGGTTTCCTGAATAATTGTGAGAAACAGAAAAGCATCGCAGTCTTAGGTTACAGAGGGAAGTTCACTGAAAATGAAAAGTACAAACTTTGAGAAAGACCAACCACAAGAACAGTTCAAAAATATTTGTTTACTGGAAATACGCTGGCTGGTCTGATGAGTCCCAATTTCTGCTGCAACATCTGGATAGTAGGGTCAGACTTTGGAGGAAACGACATGAAATCAGGGATCAATCCTGCTTTGTATCAACAGTTCATGCTGGTGGTGGTGTAATAGTGTGGAACGTATTTTCTTGGTGTACCTGGGTATTTCTGACAATGTGCATCCCTTTATGACCACAGGATAACACGCCAAGACACAAAGCTAAAATCATCTCAAACTGGTTTCTTGAACATGACAGTAATGAATTAGACAATCAACACGCAGTTCAGTTGATTACTGATCACACGGCAGCACTCAAGTCTTAAGGGCTGTGAGATTTAAGTGTTTCTGGTGTTGAGGGAAATGATTGTGTGCTTCAAAAACAGTTATAATTACAGTTAAACAGAAACAGTTCATTCCGTTTGCGAGTTTGGATGAAATAACACAGCTGATCCATCCTCCGAGCCTAAAAACATGTATTTTAGGTTAATTCGTAATTACAGAACTGTTTTAGTTTAATTATATTCACAGCCAGTGATTCATCATGCTCACGCAATACTCATTTTAGCACCAGCTTGTTTTTTCATACTAAACTACACCTTAAGGCTGGTATGTTATCCGTGAGTGACGTGGGTCATCGGGTCTCGGCTGTTTTTCTTTCTCCTAGACACAGTACCTCCTACACACTGCAGAATTAAAATAATCAAAATGAAATAATAATGAGCATCATTAAATAAACCTTTTTCTTTTTACCTGTTACTCATAACACAAGAGAGCCTGACGGGTTTGTTTTATGTCATCAGGAGCTTCTTAGTTTAACGGTGGTAAGATTTTTACAGTGTGCAGAGCAAGTATTAAATATGTATTTCAGTTTTAATTTAAAAAACTCATGTTTCGAGGGAACTGATTAGCCACCTTGTCTTCTAGGTCTATTACAGGTTTACGTAAGTAAATCACCTGGGCACATACAGTACTTCATAACCTTTTAAACTCTGTTATATTTACGTTAATCCCAGAAGTGAACAGTAATTAATGCATTTACTTTGTACAGTTTTCACATATATAAATATATACATATACATATATTTGAGTAAATATATTAGTTGATATATTTTTACATTTACTCCACTATATCCTACTTTCTACTTCACTACATTTCTGTATGGCACTTCAGTAGGTGACCACGATGATGTGTTGTATTTAAAGTGATGATATCGCCTCCTGATTATTATACATAATTACGTGATTTGCGTTCCTTCTTGAAACTCTCAATGGAGTTTTGGGGTCGGAAATCAGAAGTAGAGGTGGTTTCAGACAGCGACACTTCAAGTCAAGATCTTTGTCGGCGGTACGGTGGCGTAGTGGTTAGCACTGTCGCCTCGCACCTCCAGGTTCCGGGTTCAATTCCCGTCTCTATGTGCATGGAGTTTGCATGTTCTCCCCCGTCCTTGGTGGGTTTCCTTCCACAGTTTAAACTTTGTCCACCACTGGTTAAGACCTATTACAATATGCTATTTTTGGCATTATATGACATGACCTTAAATCCTTCAATACCTAAAACCTGGATTCGGTATTCTGAAATCTATTTGACCCCATCTAATCCCCTGCCATTAACCCAGTGACAATAGGAAAAGCCTGTGACTAATCTTTTACTGGACTAGAAAATGGTATTAAAAGCATATCAATATCTTTGCAAGGAATGACTAGTGATTATCTAGTAATTGCTAGGACAAAAAAAAAAATGAAATGTCTTAAAGATATGCAATTATAACCTGACCATGTCATTCTACATCATTTGTCCTTGATTACACCCATCTTTCTACTGTATATGCAGTCAGAGCTGTAAGAGTGAGCACAGAGCTGTTGTCTATTTTCATGTTTTGTCTGTATCTCTCTATGCCAGAAAGTATAAGATATAAAGAGTGAGATAAACAAAAAAGACAGCAGACAGACTGAATTAAGCAGCAGGATACCTGACACTTTCTCGTCTGATGGATAACTGATGCACAGGTGCGACTTAGTGACAGGATAACTCATAGAGTGGATTTTAGTGACGGGCGCAGCATGAAGAACACTTTGTTGCCCCCATCACGTCTGCCAGCAGTGTTTATTCTGCCACTGGCTTATCATTTACATACATAAAAAGAAAAATCAGAGCATGATTAAGCAAGAAGGCGGTATACTGAATCGAGCTACTGTGAATAGCTGCTTTGGGTTGACATTTACTGTATAAGGATACAGGATGTATAAGGATGCAAATATGAATTTGCTGCACTAAGAGTTGCTTTTGAAGGATAATACTTAAGCCATCTACCATAATGAAGTAATTAATACTTATGATTTTGAACGATCACATTTCATCTTGCATAAATAAAGTTTATTCCATTGAAGAGGGTGATTTCTGCATGTTGGAAAAAGCCGGTTTAAACATATAGCTTGGTGATTACATCAGATGTATTATTATTATTATTATTATTATTATTATTATTATTACACCAATTTTACATGTAGTAATAAATTACATTTATTCACCTTCTCTGATTTTTGTAAATCTCTCTTTAAATCTTTAAATTACAGTGAGTCCGAAGTTTAAACATCCTCTTACCATTTAAAAATAATCAGTATTCTTGATTCTGGCACAGCACAGGAAAAGAGGAAAGGGTCAGAATGGAAGGTTAGCTTGGAACCGTTTCTTTGTTTTCTTTATAAAGGAAGCATTGTTAAGATATTCCCATTGCAGTTGCCGTTTCTTTAGCACTAAATATATACTTTCCAAAAATGCTGGGTTATTTTTACATCTCAGTTGCTGGGTTTGGCTTGTTGGGTCAGACAGGTGGGTTAATGTGACCTAAATGGGGTTGATAATGGGCAACTCAGCAGGCTGGGAACAGGAACATTGTGTCAAGGTTCTTTTTCTGTCATTTTTCAACCAGAAAAAGTACAAGAAATCAGCTCCAGGTGCACATAGGAGTGGGTGTTCAGGCCAAATCAGGACTTTTTCATTTTGCAGAATAACAGAATATAGTCATAAGAGTAAAAACTACCTTTATTTCTCTATATAATTTATTTATTCAGGACTGCACAGGGGTCAGGACTGCACAGGGGATGTGATAATAACTCCCGGTCTGTAATGAGATCCTATAACATGTATGTGGTTTTAATGTGAAATGATTGTGTGTACAGTTCCCACAGACAGATGCATCTCTTCCATAAGTTGGCGACAAAATATTTGTCGATTTGTATGGATCCGGCGCTCCACTCACTGAACGAGTCACGGGAATGAGCGCCAGGGATCGTCATTCACAGATGTACGGCTTTCTTAACATTTGCACCATTCATTCTCATCAGCATAATTAACTGGTTTTCGTCCGCAAGGAATTTCAAGTTTGACATGAACATCCCTTATTGTATTACATTATATAGACATTGTTTAGGTTATCACTTTTTTAACCTGTAGTTTGGCTTGATACATGCTAAGTATGCTATCTAACATGACTTCATGGGAACGTATGGATATTAATTGAAATAGAAAATTGCACAGACTAGATTCATTATAACTCCACCATTGCCTGGTCCCAAGTCCAGGATGAGAAAGAAGGAGGGTTGGACGTGGGGCTAGCAACCCCACCCTTTAAAAAAAAAGAAAGCCATGCTACAGAAACTGCAACAACAACAAGTACATCACAACAACTGCCTGAGCGGGAAGACTCCGCTTCAGTTGGGCCCATGACATGTGCTGGTGAAAGCCTTCGGGAAGCTGGCTCGCCGACAAGTCTTCTTATGACCAAGGCCAAGACCAGGATAGGGACCTGGAACATCAGAACCCTGTATGAAAGTGGTAAGTCAGCTCAGGTGGCCAGTGAGATGAGAAAATACAACATCAAGGTTCTCGGATTATGTGAGACCCAATGGAATGGAAGCGGCCAGACCAGACCATCTTCAGGTGAAACCATAATCTACTCCGGGCACGAAGACACGGACCACGATCAAACCCAAGGAGTCGCGCTACTGTTGGCGCCAGAGGCCACGAAGGCACTGATAGCATGGGAACCCGTCTCATCAAGACTTATGATAGAAAGGTTCCACTCCATGGGCAAGAAGATCACTATCATCCAATGCTATGCACCTACTAATGCAGCGCAAGCAGAAGAAAAAGAAGATTTTTACAGTTCCTTGCAATCCCTTTTCGACCGGACTCCACGAAGAGACATAAAGATTGTCATGGGCGACATGAATGCCAAGGTGGGAAGCGACAACAGAGATAGAGAACTCATCATGGGCAGACATGGTATAGGTACCTGCAACGAGAATGGAGAGCTGTTCACAGACTTCTGTTCCTTTAATGACTTAGTCATAGGTGGCACCATCTACCCACACAGGAAGATCCATAAGACCACTTGGACTTCACCAGATGGGAAGACTGAC
>JAQMYL010000038.1:28786093-28798615 GCA_030014365.1 Clarias pachynema
AGGACGTTAGGAGCCGGATCAACAAAGCAAGGTTTGCATTCAACACCCTGAGACCCATCTGGAACTCCAAAGCCTTATCTCAGCGCAGCAAGATCCATATCTTTAACACCAATGTGAAAGCAGTTCTCCTGTATGGATCCGAGACGTGGCGGACAACCAACACCATTACCAACAAGTTACAGAGTTTCATCAATAAGTGCTTGCGGCACATCCTTAACATCAGATGGCCTGAGAAGATCGAACACAGATCTGTGGAAGAGAACCAGCCAGAACCCGGTCGGTCAAGACATCAAGAAGAGAAAATGGGGCTGGATAGGCCATACACTTCGAAAACGATTCGACAATGTCACAAGGTAAGCATTGGAATGGAACCCACAAGGAAAAAGGAAAGTGGGAAGACCTAAACAGACGTGGAGAAGATCTGTCGAGAGCGAAGTGAAGGCCGCCGAAATGATACGGACCCAGCTGAAGAAAATGGCTCAGAGTCAGATGGCGTGGTGTTGTTGCGGCCCTATGCTCCACCAGGAGTCTACAGGCTTAAAGAAAAGAAAAAGAAGATTCATTATATTTTACTAACATGATATTTTCCTACATTTTTCGCATATACATCAATGTGAACGTTACTTCTATTTAGTTGCTAAAATTCACCCGTATATCCATCCATCCATCCATCCATCCATCCATGTTAGATGAGCCCATTTGACAATCTAGCAACTGATTATTACACTTCAGACAGAAACATATTTATTCATGTCCTATATGTATTTATAATACACTGCCGCTCAAAATTTTGGGATGATTTTCTAACTCCATGGTTGTTCATGATTTCTTTTCTTTCTTCATTGTAAAACAAAGCTGAAGCCTTTGAACAGTTGATGTTGAAATGTTTCTGCTACACTAATCTGAGGTGGTTTGTTATTTGGTGATTTTTGTTGCTGGTGACTCTAAATTAACTTCTACTCTGCAGCAGGGGTAAGTTTTGGTCTTGCTTTCATGGGAAGGTCTTCATGAGAGCCAGTTTTATCATGGTGCTTGATGGGTTTTGCAGATGCACTTGACAATATTGTTCTTGCAAGAACATTTCCAGATAGGCTTATTAAAATAATATCTGACTGTTGTTGTTGTTGTTACATAATTATTATATTTCATAGTTTTGAAATCCCCAGTATTGTTGTAGAATGTAGAAAAAAAAATCACTAAACATAAACAAAAAAATTTGTAAGTGATCCCAAACTTTTGAGCGGTAGCGTTCTGTATATCTGTGATCATAGCTTACATTCACACATCATAAAGCAGAGGTCGACATCAAGCTTAATCATTCCTGTAGTTTTCTCGTGCTTATTGCCATTAAAACCAGAGAGTGTGTGAAATCTAGTCATGACTTAGCAACTGCTGGTAACACTTTGTCACTGGAGTCAGCAGCAGCATTTCTTTAACGCGCTTTTTATCAGTCACGCTTTGCATGGTGTCAGATGACTGCGTGGCACGTTTAATACTTCCGAAGCTCTTTTACAAATGTCACGCTTTATTCACAGCAGCATGTTCTTTGACACTGTTTGAAAGATCCTTATGAATATTTAAAAGTAAGGAAACTTTCTTTGTTTTCTTAGAGGAAGTATTTTTACTTCATGCTTACTTCTAATATAATTACCAATACAATTGTATAATTGTATAATACAATTATATTGTTTTTTATATTTATATTTATATTGTTAAAAACTTTTTTTTTTTTAATTTTATAATAGAATTTTCTTCGTAAGCAATAGGCCATTAATGCTGGCAGGTTAGAAGTCAATGAGTCAATGTCAAGTGTTATGTTATTAAGAGGTTAACTGGAAGTGTTTATTATACGGTTCATGGTTTTTCGATTAGCAGGACACATGTAGACCTGGCTAACAGTGGTAGCTCCATATACAGTACATAGGTCAACTCACTGACAGTCAAGGTCATGCTATGTAAATTATCAGAGAGTATGTACATAATATCTTTTTTATGGCAGTTAATTAGAAACCCAGGATCTTACAAATGATGGATTGCATGCATCAGGAAGGAGGTCCAGCACCAGGGACCTCATTAAATAACCTGTCCAAGAGTCTAGCTGCATTGCATACTGTACAGTAAGTGGGTCAACTAAATGAATAGTGTGTAAATATAGATAAAGGGGTGTTTAGCTCAAATTCATTAAGCTCTCGTTTAATTTAATCATTAGTAATTAGTTGATGGCTATAAATAAGGAAATTCGATAGTAATTGGATAGTGGCGCTTCACCGTAACCCTTCAGAGAATAAAGACACATTTCTCTGTCCACTGTGTTTCCACTGTTTTCAAATAGAATCATGGTACGTCCATGAGAAGTGTTTTGAGACTTTTTGAGCTAACATTTCTAGCCCCGCAGTTAGTCACTGGGAGTCTAAGCTCCCTTCTGCTAAATACTGTATTTTACATAACTATAAGTGATTGGCTACTACAAATGATCAGTTACAGAAGCAGCAATGGTTTACGTTTAGAATTTCTTCCCCCCAGATATGTATTGCTTCTGCTACTATACGGGTACATGATTTGGCCCATTAAAATATTTTACTTGACCCCCACTGACCGAGATCATTTCTTACTCACCACAAATTTGAACTGTTTGAAATAGAAAAACATGTTTATTGACAGTATTATTTGTTCCTATACAGTATTTTATGGCTTTTATGGCTAAAATTGATTCAAATGCAATATTCTGTATCATGATCTCAAAAATGTCTCAGAGGATATCACGAGACAGCACGCATCCCTAAGTCATCCCTAAATGTGCAAATTCAATTCAGCCTGAAGTTGTCTTGCTAATTAGCACTGAAGCTGATGTTAGTTCTCACACATCTGCCAGTAGCTTTTGTTAGACCACCGGCACCACATATGACATCTCATTAGTATGAGGTGTAATGAACAGCCTTACTCAGGGATATGTAGGCTTGGTCGTGTTTGCAAATTCAGAGCATCTAGGTACAGTAAGTATATTTATTGCACTCGTACTACAATTAAGTCTTTTTAACTACTACTTGAAAATGTCTATTTTTGCACATCTGAGTATATTAAAATCGAAATTGTTTCCTAATCTAGTAGCACTGTCACTATGTGCATGATACAGTCACTAGATAATCCCAAAGAGAACAAGATTATTTACGTCCAGTGCTGTGTTCTTGCTGTTATTTTTAGAAGGCCATGTTTAGTCATGCATAAGCACACATTAAATTACAGTTGATGGATCAGATCAATAGACCGATAAAGTCTAGTTCGTGATGTCAGAGGCATCAGTCAACAGTATTGATTAGTCATGGTTCATGAACCTTTTATTCTCTTAAGTTATTTAGTTATCTAAGCAAACAATAGACAAAATTATGCAGAAAGGGAGAAGAGAGGAAGTCCCTATACAACCATACAGCTCAGTGATGGCTAGTGATGATATTAGATGGCAGGGCTAAAATATACAAAAACATCCAGGCCCAAATATATTGCATCACAGGGTCTCTTTAATGATACATTATAAAGTATTTGGTACAAATAAGATAGACAGCTGCAGATAGACAGCTTCTTTTCCCAGAAAGAAGTCTCACACACACACACACACACACTTCCGGAATTACTCTGCTACTGCCTTTTTAACTTTTTTTTCTTCCCGGGGGCCGTTGTTACAGTACAGTTACTAAAGAACAGTCACTACATGCTTGACGTGTGCGCACACACACGTGGCCACAATGTTATAGTAATCATTACACGCGCACACGGATGTTGACTATACTATGACGCACACGCTCTGAGACTAAGCATGGGAGATGATTACCCAGAATCCCACAGCGCAAAAGATAGAGAGAAGAATCATTGGCTCAGTTGTGATTACGTGGCCCTCGGGAGACAAAGCACATGCGTACTATGGTACTCGTATATCAAGACTTCGCTCGTTTATCAACTTAAGTTAAGTTCAGCCTTTATTCATCACACATACATTACTGCACAGTGAAATTCTTTATTTTTTGCATATCCCAGCTTCTTGTTAGTAGGCAGGGGTCAGAGCGCAGGGTCAGCCATTTTACGGCACCCCTGGAGCAGACAGGGTTAAGGGCCTTGCTCAAGGGCACAACAGCGGCAACCTGGCGGAGCTGGGGCTCGAACCGCCAATCTTCCAATCCGTAATTCAGAGCATTAACACACTGAGCCACCACTGCCCCCCGCTGTGTAAATTGTATTTTAAAAATTTGCTCGTTCTGTAAAACGCTCGCAGACCAAGTTACTCTCAATCCAAGGTATACTGTTTATTGATATCAGGCTGTGTCCCTACTTCCTATCATCCAGCCTTTGCTCAAGGAACCTGACCTTGATCCTGCTACATTAGGTAATTATAGGCCTACATCTAATCTGCCATTTCTTTCTAAGATCTTGTAGAAAGTTGTGGCAATGCAACTTCTTTCAGCTTCGATATTGCGTAAGATTTATGAAAAATTTATAATCTGAAATTTTTTAAATGCTGTCAACATAAACTGCTCCTCTTAAGTAATCTAATGATTTCATTATGGCTGCAGATGTGGGAAACATCTTTTTGTTTTAATGCTTTTACATCTTACCTCTGCATTTATTACAGTTGAACAGACTAATTTGTTTAATAAAATCCATCAGTCTTTGGGTTTTTCTGGCACTTGATACTTCATTATTTTATGTCCTACCTTAAGGATAGGAGCTTTTTTGTTTAAGTTTGGTTTGTTTAAATATAGTTAGTTATGGGGTCTGTCAGGGCTTGCTTCTGGGTCCTGTTTGATTTTCATTATATCAGCTTCATCTTGGGCAGATTATTAGTACTTTTTCAAGGTATTTCTTATTGTTTTTATGCTGATTACATCCAGTTTTACATTATTTATTATTCAAACCTCAAGCAACCTCAAAGACAGCAATGATAATAATGATGCATCATTATTTTCTTAAACATTTTTAGTGCTCTGCCATTACAGCTTAATCTGCTTGGAGCCATGATCACAATTACAGTTTTAGGTAATGTTATGGCTATGGTACAGTTTTCATGATGGTGTGACGTTACACTATTATATAGTACTGTATATTGCATATAGTTTATATAATATTAATAGTCTGCATGCCGGTGGGAGAAGATGAAGTAGTTATTGAATGGTTCAGGTTAGAGCTGTTAAAAGTTTTTTTTACTGCTCTGGTTCAGATGGCTAATGTAAGGGAGACAGAAACTGCATGAAAGTTGAACTAAAAGCATAGGTAAATTAAAGTTGGTATTGCTAACGTAGGTATAGTGTGCTTAAATTATTAGATAGAGCTTTATGATATTGAAATCTGTGATTGATCATTCTGAACCGGTATTATAAAACACAGCAATATACAACAATATTTTTTTTTTATTATTTTGCAGGCAGCATATTCATTTTTTTATGCTGTTATGTTGTTGCTTGTCTTTCTGCTATTCCCGTCAAGGGGTCGCCAACAACTTGTTACAGGTTTTACAGATACAGATGCCCTTTAGCTCTGATATTAGAATTGCCCCTGCTGTATTCTGACTGTTTGACACTGCACAATAAAAATGTTGATGGTGATTCTCCATTAACAGGTTTCCTTTCGCCATTATTATGATTATTCCATGTTAGTGATGACATATAAGACATGCTTATAGGATAGATTCATAAAAATATCATGTAATTTAAATCCTATGGCTTTGTTTTGTTAGTTCTGATAATATTATTATCTCAAATATCATAAATATTAAATATAAACTGTAAATATTTAATCGCAAATGTTAGATAGTAATTACAAACTTAATTACAAAAATTTGAAATTGTAACTTTATTTATTTAATATAAATGATCTCTCATGGCCCACCTGCAGTACCATTACAAGGCCTACACTGTGGGAAACAGTTCTAGAGCGTTGCACTCCATGCAGTTGAATATATAATGGCGTTCCCTCTTCCATATTCTGTTAGTTCGGTCCCTCAGGTCCAATTTGCACATTCTATTAAATTTTCCATCCACAAGATGTAAGACTGTGGACCAGCTTTTGTGACTGCAGCACCAAGACTTCGGAATGTCCCGCCTACTGATGGACCTAAGATTGTTGGTCTCTCTGGATTTTGCTGAAAACCCATTTATTCAGACAGGCATTTGGATAATGATTGTGTGGTTGGTTGCATGTTATTCTGCTTGTTTCAAATTAAATTGGGCTGTGTACTTGTACATTTATGTGTTGTACACTATGTACCTATTTTATTTCATTACACAAAAATGATGTCTATTTTGTGATATAAATGTAGATTTACCATACTGCACAAACTCTCTATACAGTTGTTCTCATGTTTGTGTTTATGTGTTTGTGTTTATGTGTTTATTCATTTCTCAGTTTTTGAACACATTTACAATATTTACAATGGAAACCCTTTCAACAGAATGATTTATTAAAGTTTCCATACATCAGTCTTTCTGTAAAACCACAGACATCTACTGTACTCCTAGTTTTGTGTTTTCCTACAAACATCTGTTTAATTGAAATTGACTATGGTGGTTGACTTAACGGTGACTTTCATCATTGTTATTATTGACTCAGTCAGTCATTATAGTAGTAGGTCATACTGTATGTCCAATTAAGATCCTATTAAGATTTCAAGACATTTAAAATTATGATTCAATTAATCATCACATGTATTTTACAGCACAGTGAAATGATCTTTTGTGTATTACATATATGAGCCTGATCAACAAGGATACAGTGCCCCTGGAGCAGACAGGGTTTGCCCAAGGGCTCAACAGTGGCAAATCATGTGCTTGTACCTCCGACCTTCCTAACAGTAACTCAAAACCTTAACCCTTTGAGCGACCACTATCCCCAGAATTAGTGCACAAACCCTTGGTTAAGCTGAGCTTACACATTCTGGCACATAGTTGCAGGTTCCCCAAAAGATTGGAACTCCGATCACTGGATTCACAGACCTGAGTGCTAATCATTACACCTTTCCACAGAGAATTTTGGTCTGCCCGGTAGGTGGACCTAGATCAAGTCTGACACCTCTTTCACTGGACTTTTGGTTCAAGTCGCATGGAGGAGGAGCTGAAATAGATCTGACTCCATCTGGAGGTAGAAGGAGCAGGATCAGGACTTCCTAAACTTTTGAGTGTGTGGATTAACACTAATTCATACTTTTTTAAAGTAAAACATTTTTTTTAAATCTATGTAAATAAAAGTAAGATTATGCCTGTAGGTTGGTCAAAATTCACTCTCTCAATGATATCTTTATACTTTATACATTAGAGGACCCAAAACCATTTTCAGAAATGTTTCTGTCTATATGTCCGTATGTCTGTCCAGCCATATTTTACGGAAATTATTATAATTTTTTCTGTACTTAAATATCTGCCTGAAGTTTAACCTGCACAATAAATGAAATCACAATGTTGAGTAGAAGGGCAGTTATGAACAGTTTTGTTCCAGATTATAAACCCAAGTTTTGACAGCACACTGTGCATGTGGGCGCGTCCTAAATCGGCAGCTGAACAGAATTTAATGAAACTTTTGCAGCATGTAAATATCTTTTTGAAGTTTAACCTGCGTCATACAGTATATAACATCAAAATGTTGAGTAAAAGCGATATTATGAACAGTTACGTGCAGGATTTAATAATCTACTTTAAAATAAGTTACTAATAAGCTACTTATTCAATGCAAACAATGCACCAAAAGCTATTATTTAGAGAAGCTAAACTGAATATTTTAACTGGGATTAGTTAATATTTTCACTGCACTGAAGTGGTACAAGTAAAATTTAATGTGCTGGAGTCGCTTTAAGACAAATGTAATCTTTATACGAACTACTTTTTCGATTTCTCATCTGTTATTACCGAACAGAGAGTTCTGTCATACAGAAAGACAGGCAGACATGTACATAGGCTTCTATGGAGGACTAAACATGACATAATTATATATAAATAAATAAATGTGTGAATAAATAAGTAAATATAGAAATATATTTACTTATTTATTCACACATTTATTTATTTATAATTATGTCATTTTTAGTCCTCCATAGTAGAAATGTGGAAATAAACATATGTAAAAATTTGGAAAATCTAAAATAGATAAATAAAGAATGTGACAATAAAAAATGTGACAACACAAAAATAAATAAATGAAGAAATGTGGAAATTCAGAAATAAATAAATCTTGGAACATGCTAATAAACAAAAGTAGGAATACGTTTAGCAATTTTCCAGGGCTTATTGTATTTATATATTTATTAATTTCTATATTTACTTATTTATTCACACATTTATTTATTTATAATTATGTCATGTTTAGTCCTCCATAGGCTTCAACCTGAAATAATATCACTGATTACATTAAAGCTGATCAGCTTATTACATTTTATTTATTTTTTTTAGCTTTAACCTTTTAACTGTTTCTACAAACTATTGGTCCTACATAAATATTTGACATTCCTGCTGATATCTCAGTCTGTCCTCATTCCATCTGCTCCTCAGCCTCTCCCACAAGGTGAGCTGCTCTCTCCACGCGCATCCAGCCCAGATTTCCCACGCGTTCTCAGACCGACCCTGCGTCCTGCGCTCTGATTGGATAGAAACACGGATGAAATCACCAATGCTGATTTTTCCCCTAGTGAAGCGGCCCGGGACCGCGAGGAGGCGTTACTGCGTATAGGGGGAGTGTGAGCTGTAGGTAGAGCTGCTGAACAGGTCACACTGACACCACGCACGCACGCAGGAGGAGAGGAGAGGAGAGGAGAAGGATGCTGAGAGACACACAGAGTCATGTCTGACCGCCATGCAGTAGATTAAACCGAGGCGCGCGCGCACATACACACGCGCATACATACGTACGTTTCTGAAATCCTCGAGCAAACTATGGATTAGAGAGAACAGCCGGTCGAGAGGACACCTTGGTGCGTGTGTGTGTGCGTGCGTGTGTGTGTTTGATCCGGATTTACAGCGTAAGATTTTGTCCTCAAGCGACCGCATCAGTCGGGACGCCATGGACGCGAACATGCGGAAATTCACGGTCAGGAGGTGGTTCTCGGGTTACCTGCGCAGGAAGTCGCGCTCCAAGAGCTCCGGCTTGTGCAAACTCGAGGTGAGCGCGTGCATGTCTGTTCCACCGGCGTGTTGTCTTTGAAGTTGCTACTCTGTTGCTATGTGAAAGTTCTAATGTCCTCTAATGCTGCTGCCGTGCCCAAAGCGCAATGCGTGTGAAAGTGCTCACCTCCTCCACACTGACACAGCAAACTCAGCTAGCACTGATCTCACCAGGACAACACAATGAGACACTAATAATAGAAATAATAGTAATAATAATAGTAATAATAATAATAATGAACTAATGGCACTTTGAATAATCCAGCCTAACCTTTATAAAAACCTACATTTCACATTTTGCATGGGGCCCTTATTCTGAAGTGCCTCACAGTGTCTAATAAAAAAAGAAAACAGTGTTTATTAACAATATTAATCCTGTTAGTACAGTGTGGAAAGTAAGTAAACAAGCCCTAGCATTGAGTGTCTCAGAGGTACACCTGACAGCACTGTACCGGAAGAGAGAGAAGGATGTAATAGACAGGAAGTGTGGTTCACACCAGGTGCTCTCAAACTCAGGAAGACCACCTGTACATTGTGTTAACTAATGTCATTTACATATCAAGATTATTAAAGCCAGAGGAAGCTTTTATTCTTATCATTTCCACCCACTCAATTCAAGTCAACTCAGGATTTTTGATTGTGTCCAATAACAGAACACAGTTATGAGAGTAAAAACTCCCTTTATTTCTCTATATAATCCCCTGCTACACTAATGCACTTATCCCAGTGTTTCAGTAGTGACATACAATAGATACCATCAAGGTAGAACGTTTTTCAGTATACGAGAGCCAAGATCAGACTAAAACGCTAGCCTCCCAGGAACCCCTTTAATATTCCTCTCCTGAAATGAAAACAGTTTGGCCTGGGTTGATCACCAAAGGCGTTCTTTTTTTGCAGGACAATGCACAACTTCATAATACCAAGAGCACCACTCCAAACCATTTCTACATTTTTGCCAGAGTTTCAAACATGAAGCAGGCATGTTTTTAACTCACTTGTTTTTGAGTTAATGAGGTTTGGGGTAAAATCTTATCATTTTAAATAATAAGAACTCAATAACATTCTAATACATTTAAGCAAAACTTTTGGTTTAAATAACTGTATTTATGTTGCTGCAAAAAGTAAAGAATAAAACTACTTGTTTTAATTATTATTATTTTACACTATAGGAACTGACTTAGCGTCCTATTGAGTTTCATGCAAATATTCTGGGTTATGAAATTCCTTTGAACTGATTTCAGCTGGGAAGCACGGTGACATAGTAGTAGGTTCAGGGTTTAATTCCCACGTCAGTTTGTGTGTGTGGTGTTGTTCTCCCTGCTTGCTGGGTTTCCTCTCTGTACTCCTGTTTCCTCCCAGTCCAAAAACATGCAAATTGACTATAGTGTGTGTGTGTGTTAGTGTGTGCACTGTAATGAGTTGGCACCCTGTCCAGAGAGTACCCTGTTTTGTGCCTGTGTCTCCTGAGACTCTGTACAGTATAAGTGGCATAGAAGATGATGATGATTTCAGCTGCCTTTCTTCCTCCCAAACAGGCAACATGTTTTATGACATGATCGGTCTTGACAAAGCTGCCTCCCGGTGTTAGAAGTAAACCTGTCAAAGTGCCTGTGTACCTGTGATTAATATCAATAGCTGATGAGACATTTTATGCTACACAGCAAAAACACCCAGAGTGAAGCCTGGAATAAACCTTTGTTCATTTGTGTACAAACTCAAATAAAACCTTCAGGTGTAAATTAACTCTACTTTAAACCTTAATCAAAGGCTTAACTTTATTTTTTATATTTTTTGGAGTTTTATTTGTAGAAGCTCTTGAGCCCTGTTTTTTTCCTGGCCTCTTTACATTTTATATTTGCATGATGCTTTTATCTGACGCGACAGGATACAGTTGAGCAGTTGAAGGTTAGGGGTGTTGCTCGAGGACACAATAGTAGCTTTGTTTACATGGAAATCTGATAAAATCATTCTGCTTAGAGATTCCAACTGATTACATGAACGCTGATTTGAAAAGATGTGCGTTTACGCGCTCAAAACATTTAATCTGAATAGAACCTTTTTTATGTCCACTGTGAAGTAGACTTCCCATTTAATTTAGATAAATCTTGTAAATCATGTTATGATGTCTCGTCTCTGATTGGTTAGATGCTTTACTACATATGGAATTGTGAGCCAATCAGTGCCTCTTCCTCAGCCAGAGACAGAGTGGAGGAAAGTCTGTAGTGAAGACAGGGACAGTTTACCGATCAGGAATGGAAGCAAAATGTCCTCTCCAGGAAGGCAGTGGCTGTAAGGAGTTGCTGTAGGATATTTGGAGTTCTGGCTCACGTTAAGACGTTGAGGATCGCCATTACTTTAGAAAATTAACATTGTCTTAAAATATATACAGAGGATCAAAGACACAAAAAGTCATTATTTCAAAAGAATTAAGATTTTGCAACACTTGTGTAGAAGATGAAAAACACTTATTAGGATGCTCAATATACAGTCATCTTCGAAATTACATGCTGAAATCCCTTCAGGATTTTATAGATTTGGTTCTTTGAATGAGCAAGAGCTGTCGAAAAAAATCACAAGAAGTCAGAAAACATTGCACGCATGACCAGGAGTCATGTAATAACAACAGCCTTCAGCGAACTCCCATAAATATAGGCACTGCCTTCCCAGAAACTCATTTCATCACCTAATTTTACCCTCATGTGGCATAATCGTGTGTAGAAAGAATAGAAGATCATTTTGCTAATTTGGAGGAATTTGGAGTTTCTTGAGAGAATAAAAATGACCAGCCAATAGAACAAGATATTTTTGCTTGCAATTATAGAAACATTTGATTAGAAATAAGCGTAATAATCTTATACTGTATTTGGTTTGCTGTAAACTTATTTTAAGAAATTATAGATGGGTTTGGCTAGATCCAATAATATTTCGCCAGTGTATCTGTTCTAACAAGAGAGAAACAATCAGATCAGTTGTTTCCATGGCTAATACTTACCTATTGGAATGGATTATCAAAGGTTTACCTACCACCATACCACCCCCCCCCCCCCTCCACTTCGATAAAAAAATAATTTTCAATCCATTCATTCCGAACGCTCAAATCGGTGTGGATTCACAACGTCTAGAAATTGAAAAGCCAATACGTAATATGACATTTATTGTCTGTTCGATCAAATAGCATACCTGAAATGAAATGCAAAAGCTTGAATAATATTTTTGCTTTGAGGAAAATTGCATTAAGTCTTGTGTTTGGTTGTCCCTCATCTGTATCTCTTTGCTCTGTACAAATGGATATAATGGAATCAGGTTCATATGTGAAGGAGAAGAGAACACTAGCATAAGCATGTAACCACAATTCCGTTTGGATGTATGCCAAATTTCTATTTTATATATA
>JAQMYL010000038.1:28798715-28819594 GCA_030014365.1 Clarias pachynema
GGCAGTTCTGAAGGCGAAAGGGGGTCAAACACCGTATTAGTATGGTGTTCCTAATAATCCTTTAGGTGAGTGTATATACACACACAGAGATAGATTAAAAAAACAGGGCTCAAGAGCTTTTACAAATAAAACTCCAAAAAATATACAAATAAAGTTAAGCCTTTAATTAAGGTTTAAAGTAAAGTAAAAAAAAAAAAAAACAACTTCAACATGTAAAACTTCGACACCTTTAGAGCAAACATAGTACCACACATTGCTGCCATAATTCAAATCGAGATTTACAAAGGGCATAGATAACAGCTGGTAAAGTGTGCATACATTTTTTTGGGCCCCTTTATATACTAACTTTCTTTCAGCTGCTCCCTTCGAGGGGTCTGCACAGCGGACCATCCAATCCACACATAAATTGGCACAGGTTATACGCCGGGTGCTCTTTCTGACGAAAACCTCCAATTTTGTTTATGGGCTGGGCTTGGGACCAAAACTGCATGTATTTGTTGGATAGTATGGGGTGTGGCTCGAACCCGGATTCTTAGATCCTCAAATTACAAGCCTATAGCCTTAGCTGAGGCTAAGGCAGAAACGCAATACAAATCGAAAACATCGGCACCTAGTCATCATGATAATGCACTGGTGCTTCACCTCCTTAATATTTAAGCAAAGAAAAGTGCCAGGCCAAATGTTGTGTCATAAAGACACCGTTAAAAGAACAACAAAAATTTTTTTTCATTTTACTTGTTTTTGTTTTTATATAAAGTAAGATTTTTTTATGCAATAAATAAATTAAATCTACATGAAGATTCACTCGAAATATGAGTGTTCCTGATGGTTTGGGTGAAAAATAATAAGTACCTTGATGCATACAATTTGAATACATTCGAATAAATGCACATAGTGTAGCTGTGAATTTACTGCACTTTCTTTGCTACACCATAAACAATTGAGCGTCTTGGATGGATGCTTTTCTCAGCTTCCCTGCTGCCTCTTGATGCTTTTTATACTTATAGATGGGTAAAGACCCTCTCTCTCTCTCTCTCTCTCTCTCTCTTATCTCTTTCTCTTTTGTTCAGTGATGTTTGGCACAATCATCAAAGCACATCAGAAACGATGCAGCTAAAGAACATTTTCAAAAAGTCAGTCATCAAACAGACAATACTGTATATACTTGTGTTACCTCGTGTTGTGAACAATAGGTTTACACAGACAGTTGTTGTCAAGTCATATGGATATTTTTATATATATTTTTGACTATTTCCATTTTATAAGCAAAATCAGTGTTCAATTAAAAATTAGGGATGGGGGCAGGGGGCGGGAATCGATTCAGTGTTACAGTATTGCAAATTTTTTTGTGGGGCAGTTGGGGCATGTATTACCAAACTCTAAAATGTATATTTCTTATTATTTATAATTTATATTGGTTTGCATTAGAGGTGGAAAAAGATTCCATTCCTCAATACAGTAATTATATCATGGTGGAGGTGGTGGGCTCTAAACTATTCCCATATTGTCAGGTACAGCATCCTGTGTGGTAGGTTTGTTTAGAATAATAATGATAATAATATTGAGTCTGGATATTTATAAAATCTTGATATTTGTAGAATTGCAATGCAAATTGTATTATTGTGATAATATCGTATCGGGTTATTCCTAGTGATTCCCATCCCTTGAATGCACTTCATCCAGTAAGATGTAATGAAAGCGAGTTTTTTTTTTTAAGTGCTCAGTTCTGCTTGTTGATTTAGTTGCAGTCATATTTTACAGTGTGTGCTAGTGAAAGGCAGTACATCGAGTGTATCAGACAGCATGATGCGGCAGCAGAGATTAGTGCCCTTGTTGTGTTATCCTGGCAAATGGTTTCATGTCCTGGAACAAACAGAGCACCTAGTGTTGTAGAGTCTGTTAGGAAAAAAGAGCCTAAAACATATCTAAGAGGTGGGCAGATTTTGTATCATATGTGCCAACAAAAACACAAAGGAGAACGGAAGATGGAGAGGAGGTGGACTTGTGGTATTCGAGAACGACAGATGGTGCAACCCAGGACACATAACTGTTAAAACACAAGTTTTCAAATTTCAGTTTTTTGTCAGACTGCGTCCATATTTTATCCCGGGGGAGTTCTACGTCGCGTAAGCTTGACAGTCTGGCAGAGGCTCGAGGTAGAATAACAGCCCTTCCAAATTCACTCATAAGGACTTGCCCGTGTCAGCTCCCATAGAGCTGCATCAAACACACCTCCTACCAGATTATAACCCGGGGCTCAGCAGGACCCGCTGGTCATGTTCATGTCCGCGCTTGCCCTTTGCCTTGAGAGCTTGTTCGGTGAAATGTAAAAACAATGCTTTTCTGAGGCCAGGAGAGGTCCAGAGAATCGGTCCCTCATTAGTCATGTTAAAAACGGTGGTCAAGGGATACATTCTCACATCATACGCGAAAGCTATTCAGTTCACATTGTGTTGCTCCCTTGTGATGGAAAGAGAACGGCTCCTCATTTGCAAGCTTTATGCACTGTAACATGCCATGCATTTAAAATGCGTTGTTTCAGGAGAAAAACTGTGAAAGAAGGAAGTATGGTTTCGTTTGTACAGGGAAGTGAAAAAAGATATGAAATTTCTTGGCATTTATTAGGAATTTAACTTGTAAACATATAAATGTGTGAAAACTTGTAAACAGTAGTAAGATGGCCATAATGTTCTCAACACATTAGGAATACACAAGGCATGTGCATTTATTATTATTTTTTTTAATATAGAATGAAAAGTTCTTAATGAACACTATCTATAGCAATAAAAATGCAAACAAATGTTCTTTTTTTGTGTAAAGGATATTTTAAAACCATTTTTCAGACTACTTGCTTCTGCTAATGGCACTGTTACTATTTTTTGCACAGCTCTGTGAACTCTTTTTTCTCGACAGAGTAAATATGGAGCGTGTCTATCACGATATAAAAATGCCACAGCAACAGAAGTCAACTTGTGGTATTTATTCCCACGTGTACTTTTTTTCCCGTTCACAGAGTGATCAATAAGGTGGCTACATACTGTATAGCATCTGATAAAAACAGCATGAAGCTTCTTCTTGTTTTACTTTAATAAGCAAAGTAAAATGTTACTTCTCGCCTTTAAATGAATTATATTGTGTATGTAAGTATTAGCCTCAGATACTTTAATATACAGACGTATTATTTTGTTTAATCTAAAACAGTTTGAGAAAGACAATAGATATCACCCATCTGAGTTAGCAGCCTAGCATGTTGCTATCGTAACCCTGAAAATGGGGGTATCCGGTTTCCCACTGTATTTACCTGACGTCATTCTGTCAAATTATTGTTTAGAATGTAACCCTGAATTATATTTTATTATATACATTTCTGACTTTTCATTTCTGTGTAAATTTCATATCTCTGAAGTGACATTTCCTGTACAGGTTGCTACTATCCCTCAGTGATGTGTTATAGACGGAAAAACCAATTCAGTGACGTATCGCAAATCTTTTGTGTGGAAATTCCTTTATTGTCACATTGACTCCAAAATCTATTTTTAATAATATATAATAAATTTTTATGTATATACCGTATGTTGGTATTTGAGGTATTAAAATGTTGCAGTTCCTCTATAATCCTCACAGCATCCTATGCTAAGTTATTAGCATTTTACATTTATTTTTAGAATTGTAACTATAATATATATATATTTGTAGAAATGTTTTTTTATCTCACATTTGCCCCTAGGAAGAGCTGGAATCTGTGCCGCCATGACCCCCAGTAAGGAGGAGGAATAAACAATGAAATGAATATATGGAAATTCTAATCATTGATACGCTTTTAAATGACATTAATAGTAAATAAAAATGGTCCAATTAGTAGCTTGATTAATTTGATGAGTGTTTTACATAATCATGTTGTTTAACAAAGAAAACATGTAAACAGCTTTATTTTAAAGGTGTCAGAGCTTTGTAAGTTTGGCCAACACAAAAGAGTCTTCAGTACAAAGGAGATGTTTTTATTTATAGCTGTTATAAAGTGAGTTATTTCAGGGAACAACTTATAATGTGGACGTTCCTCTTTCTTAAATGTAACTACAAACCGTTAAAGGCATCATGTGCACCTAGCTGAATTAACTTACCGCTACTGGCATGGCTGGCGACTGACAGCTAGTGTAATAAAACAGGGGTAAAAATATTTTTCAATTCTTACTGGTACTACATACCCAAAGGCCGAGGAGAATAAACCATGGAGGTTGTGGACAGTCATGTAAATGTCATAAATGTTTATTTATATATCCCCTTCCGCTTTAGAATATCAGCTCTGTTAACTTTTTGGTTCCGGGGTTAAATCCCAAATAACATAAATTGGAAATCTATTGCACTAGGGTGGACATTTGCTCGTCCCATACTTGCGCTTGATCGCAGGCTGGAGAGCGATTTGGGCTTCAGCCTTGCGTTAGAAGCTAGTTAGCTTTGTAAATGTAAATGAAAGAACATGGATTGTTCAGAGACAATTCGGAATGACGACTTAGAAGCAATTAATAAGTGTTTTTTTTATTCATTTGTTTTATAAGACATACCATTATAAGATTTGTTTTCTTGAATATGGGTCTTGGCAGGCAGCTGCTCTCTCCTCTCCACTGTGTAATTGATGGTTATTAGAACACCTGTGACACAGAGTGTACATACAGTTAAACATTCCAGTGCTGTTACAGTCCATTATCATCACTCATGGAATGGCTCTTATCCAATCAGATTGCTCTGTCAGAACTATCAGATATATAACAATAAATGGAAATTGCAACTGTTGGCAAATCTGTGTTTTATAAGCAGCTTAACATTTCAGTCTGGATTATTTTTCATACGTTGTGCGTTATTTCTTATTGTTTAGCAGATTACAGAACTAGGATTTTTTTTTTAAAGTATTCTGCAGTCCTGTCTGTTCTTTTTCCATCACTAAGCCTGAACATCATTAATTCTCATTATTTCCTTATCCCTAAAACGTTGCCTTGTATTTAAGACTTGTTATTTATGAAAAGAAAAGATGCCCATCGTTACACACTGGCATACACTGCACCGTTACTTCCCAGAGCTAATATTTATCACATGCTATCAGGTGTATTTTTAAATTTGATTCAGCCATGATTCACACAAAGTCTGTTTACAACAGCTCCATTAATCGCAATGAAAGCTGACGAAAACCTCTCACTCAGACACATGCAGGTTAATGGCAGGAGTGTTTGTTTCTCTTCAGTCACATGCTCTCTCTCTCTGTGCCATCTGCTTCTTTTGCAGGATGACAGCATCCTGAAAGAAATTGATATAAGCAACCACGTGAAGGAAGGCTTCGAGAAGGCTGACCCGTCCCAGTTTGAGCTTCTTAAAGTGTTGGGGCAGGGCTCCTATGGCAAGGTGAGCTCGAAAACAAAGCATGTCTGTTAGTCAATGCCATGCAAATACGCCTTTTCATAAACAGAACAAACATCTGGTGCTGTACGTAGTGTTGATTACGTTAACGCTATGCTGTTTTTCTGGGACTCATATCTATGACCTTTTATTGGTTGATTCAGTTCATTGAATTGACAGTTTTTGAATTCAGAATTGATTCACACATTTATTTAGTTAAATTTATGTTAAATGTTAAATTGTCTATAATTGATGAATTTCTTAAAAATATACCACCGCAAATACTCACTTTATGCTAGAATACCACTTTTTCTTCTTCTTCTTCTTTTTTTTTTTTTGAGTTAATGGGTGGTAGATGCAATACTCCCCCTACTGGACTGGAGTGTTAAGCAGAAGTAAAAAATGGTTTTGTATGACATTTAAACAATCAATAACAAAAGTTACACAACATGTCAGTGGTAATTAGGTGATTTTTTATAGTTTTTGATACTGTTTGAAATAAATCGGACCGTAAACATTAATGCTGTTAAATGGAATTCTTTTTTTTTTTTTTTTCTGCTCTACAAATTACATGGAAAAAGCTGTGGGATTATTTATGTAAAATCAACAAAAATCTATTTAATTGTTAATATGTGAATGTATGTTTATTTATTTATTAGGAAAAAAAATGTGTAGAAATATTCATCCTTTTGTAATGTGAAAGATGTTATATTTGCCAGTGGCTTTAAGTCAATTTGTAAATAAAGGTTATTATTGCTTTTTTGAGGAAGGACATAAATTATCCTGATATTAATATTATATTGTCGTATCAAGCAGGTGGGTCGGCATGATGGCTTAGTGAGTCTTAGTGTGTACTGTATGTATGTGTGCCCTCCGATTTATTGCCCTAAGTCTCCTGGGATAGGCTCCAGAACCCCCGCGACCATGTATACAGGATAAAGCGGTATAGAGAATGAGTGAGTGAGAGAGATTAAATAGGTGTACTGTACTGCGTAATGGATTTTTTCAAAACTATGAAATAACATATATAACAACAACAGTCAGTGACTGTTTTAAGACATGAAGGTCAGGTGTTCTGGAATAGTTCTTGCAAAAACAGTATTGGCAAGTGCATATTTATTCAATATGAATAAATGGGGAGCTCTAAAATGTTGAATGGTACTGTATGTATTCTGAATGTTTTTGTTTTGATAGGTATTTCTGGTCAGAAAAATCAAAGGCTCGGACACAGGGCAACTCTATGCCATGAAGGTGTTAAAAAAGGCCACGCTGAAAGGTAATAATACCACTGATTCTAACATTTATTCAGTAAATCTTGCAGCAACAAAGAGTGAATCCTTCAGAACATGTGTACATAGTATTTGTCAACGTTCCCTGCTATAAATCATCCCTCAGCAATTTTAGCAAAGAGTATGTTTGCATGTCAGTCATAATTATATGAAAAGATGAAGGAGCTAAAAAAAGGAAAGAGCTCTGAGCCAGCTTTTTAAGGAGCGTTTAATTTAGCAGCAGGGAGTGGCTGCTCGTGTACCTACGCAGTCCTACAGAGTCGGCGTCGTTCGGCAAACCTGCAGCGTGAGAAGCGAGAGAGATACAGTTTCACAACGTAAATCGTGTGGCTGTAATGCCTTGAACGCATGCAAAGGAGCATTTGGGAATTTGTTTGTCAGTTGTGCACTGACTGAGTGCCTTTACATCTGATCGCTCAATGTTGCTGCAGTGTTTTAAGCAATAAGTTCTAACAATCAGGATTCAGGTGAAGAGCTTCAGTTCGTACCAAACATCAGGATAAGAAATCGCATTGACTCTGACGTGGTTGTGTGACGCGGTGCAATTAAACTCTTGTCTGACCAGGATTGGAATCTGAAGCTACGATGGATAGTGTAAGATTGTGACCAAACTTTGTTCATTACATGCCCTTTTTTTTGTTTGTTTGCCATCACGTCATCCAGTTTTCACATAACTGCTTATTCCAAACTGCTCAAACCAAAATTCAATGCATAATGAGATTTCCACAAAAAGCATTATTTTCTTTCACCTGCCTTTTATTGAGTCATACCGTGATTACAGCAATCAGTTTGTCATTACAGTAGTTTCGGATGTCCGTTTTTAGAGCCACTTTTTTTTTTTTCCACAACCCACGTAACACCCTTTGTGTAACCATGGTTACTTCCCAGACTTTTTAACATTTTTATTTTTCTCAGCTTTTACTAAGTCATTTGTGCAAGTTTTGTGTGTACTCCTGAGTGAAAAAATAACTCCACCAGTGAGAGCAACACCTTAGCAACAAGCAACTCTTCTTCACTTACATAAACCAGAAATACCCGGCTGTTCAACACATACAGTAGTACTTCTCTTCTTTTCTCTTGCTCTAGTGGTCTTTGAGATGTTGGAAAGTAAGACCTTTAAGTCTCAATCTACACCAATCAGTCATAATATTAACACAGTAAGGTCAGGATCATGGGCATCCAGGACTCACCAATACCCATAAGGACCAAAGTCCAACCCATCTGGTCTGACCAGACATAAAAAAAAACAAAAAAAAAAACAATGCAGCACAAATAAAAGAAAATGTCAATGTTGGCCATGATTGAAAGGCACCAGAACTCCCAGTGCACCACACATTGGGCCCAGCAGGCAAAGACCTGATCCAAGGCCACCGATCCAGCCTCCAAAACTACCCAGATCCCAATTCGAATGAAGAACCCATTGAATGCTCCAGACACGGAGGCCCCACCCTGCAACCCACAGCGCCCAAAGTATCCACTGCCAACATCCTGGTGCCAGAGCACACCACCAGAGATCTCGTGATGTCATGCCCCAAGGGACCAGAGCTGCCCCGGTGGAACAAGGGGAACCCACATAACACTGCCCATACTGTACTGTAAAGCTGATTGGTATATTTTGGTATACGACTCTATTGCATATGACCTTCTGTTCTCTTGTTGTCTATCAAGTGCGTGACAGGGTGCGATCCAGAATGGAAAGAGACATTCTTGCTGAAGTGAATCATCCCTTCATAGTGAAACTTCACTACGGTGAGCAGTCATTACCTTCTCTACTTTAATACAGCAACATCACACTTTTCTAAAAAAAAAAATATATATATATATATATATATATATATATATATACACATATGTATATCCTTATACTAAAGTGTTTTTAACACACCATGTATTAGCGGTAGGTTCCCACTATCTTTTATCGTGTAGCAGCTATAATAACATTAGGGTGCACATACTGTATGATATATTTCAGTTCAAACTGTTAATCTTGAACATTTTATCAGTGTTGCATTAAACATTTTTAACGTTACAGCTGACTGTGTTAATGTGATAATGTGTGGTCTCCTGCAGCCTTTCAGACTGAGGGAAAGCTGTATCTCATCCTGGACTTCCTGAGAGGAGGTGATCTCTTCACGCGTCTCTCCAAAGAGGTTTGTCCAAAGCAAACCGGGTGTTTTTCGTATATCTAAGTCATTCTAGCGCTGCAGACCCCCAAAAAGTTTTATTGCTCTTAGACCACAGCAATTCTGGAACTATTACACGTTCCACTTTTTAATCATTTGTAAGTACACTTGTTATCACGTACATATTATAGCTATATACACTGCCTGGCCAAATGTGTCAAAAATGTTGTCATTTCAGAATGGTCAAATTATTGGGCTGCATCAAGCAAAGAAAACAACTAAGGAGATTTGAAATTACTGGAACTGGGATAAGAACCCTTCGACATATTATTAAAACCTGGAAGCATAGTGCAGAACCGTTAACTTTGTGGAAGAATTGTGGTCGGGGGAAAAAAATTATCATGAAATTAAACACTTGGGGAAGTTGCATGGTAAAAAAAATCTACAGTGAAAAATTTTAATAGTAATAGTAAGAGCATTTCCATACGCACGCAGTTTGATTAGAACTGACAGGACTGGGACTAAACAGCTGTGTTGCCATAAGAAAACCACTTGTTAGTGAGACTAACCAGAAAAAAAGGCTTCAACTTGCTGGAGAGCATAAAGATCAGCAATAGAAAAAGGTCATGTGCTCTGATGAGTTCAGATTGACCCTATTCCTGAGCGATGGGCGTGTCAGGGTAAGAAGGGTAGCTCATAAAGCGATGCACCCATCATGCATAGTGTCCGCTGTACAAGCTTCTGGAGGCAGTGTTATAATCTGGGGTTGCTTCAGTTGGCAGGTCTCGACTCAGCAACGTTATGCGGCAATAAAATGAAGTCAGCTGACGACCTGAATGTACTGAATGACCAGATTATCACATCTTGGAGTGGGGGGTGGGGGGTTCTTTCCAGTACTTAAAGTGTGAAAGAGTGGTTCTGGGAGCATGAGGAATCATATTTTCACACATGAACTGGCCACCACATTGTGCGCTATAATTAAAGCTAAGGATGACTGAATAAAATCTTAGTGTGTGTGACTTTTTTTCTTTTTTTTTGGGCCAGACCAGACTATTATACGTGCAAATATTTCTTTTCATTAACCTCTCTTTTAAAGTTAACCAGGCATTAAAATCCAGAAAGCACAAATTAATAGCACAGATTTGAGTTGATACACAAAATTAATCTACACGTCAGATTTAAGAATTCCACAGCAACGTGTCATAAACCTTTGAGTGCCAGTTGGATATTGGATCTTTTAGTAGCCACATCAGCACCATACAGTAGATGAGTGAAGATAGCTTCCTAATGGAGATTTATTCAGACAATGCTGGGTAATTAAAGCCACGTCTGCCAGCTATTCTCCGATGAATTGTCCCGCCATGGTGTAATTAGCATCGTCGGTGCTTTGTTATAACTCTCCCTAATGGACTCTTTCGTTCCCCTGATTGCATCACTTATCTCTTCAATCTGCTGAAACAAAAACACACTATTCTGACATTTCCTTGAAATCTCCTTGAAAAATAAATTAGGAATAGATTATTGATCTTTGTATGGATCACTCAGCAGGTGGAGACTAAGGCTAATGGATGTGCTGGAATAGTCAGTCTGATTTATGGTTTATAAACATTTATCGTTGGATCTCTTCTCAATGTACCCTTGGGCAGAGCATTTAAAATGGCCTCACTGTGTTAATTCAGCTGTCAACAGTTGAACTGTATGGACGTCCCTGCTCTAACTAAGATGTCCCTCTGGGGACATTATACAGTGTTTTTGAACAAGATGGTGAAAGTAAACAGTACTGAAGCAGTGAACTCGGTGATACTTTATGATTACTGAGGACACTTAATGCACTCTGTGCATGAATTGAGATGGCCAAGAATAACTTGTTGCCTTGGTGATAAGATAGGATTTTGAAACTCATACAACATTAAGAGGTTTGCAACATAATAAGGGTTGCGCATCTCAGACAGCGCCTTGCTATTCTTATCTGGAGCCTGTCTGTCCTTTTGTGCTTTTTTTCCCCCAAAAAATGGCTGCGTTCCGAGGTCCAAAATGTCAAACTGGATATGCGGTAAACAAGAATAAACTACATTTCTTAACGACAGGCGGTTATCAAAGCAGTAAGACTTTATTGACTTACAGCACATAACTAGTTCTGACCTTTTTTCTTTATGTGTTTATTGTTATGCATGTTAAATGTACAATAGAGTTCTGTAATTAAAATTAATTATCCTCTAAACTACCAAAAAGTGCACAAAATACAATTTGTTTGATTGTAATGTGATGTGATCACTGACCTGGGTGATAAATTTGAATTCCAATGTTGTAACAATTCAAATGTATAAAATAATGTGTAAAATGTAATTTTAATACGAGGAGTTTTCAAAGTCTCAGCATGTCATGATCGGACTGCCTGCTTCACGTTTGAAATGTGGTGTCAGGTATGAAGGATTGCAGGCAAGGCATATTTGCAGAAGTTAAGACTTTTAATTTTAAAAAATGTAAAAAAAAAAATTAAATTAAAAATGAACGAAACAAAACAACTGTGAACCAAAATTGAAATAACTACATAAGAACAGCTCAGAACAGGACAGGATAAACTTAATCAATTAGATCAGATCAGACAACAGATGCGAGACAACTTAATCACTAACATATGGCCTATTTATACACCCATGGCTAAAGAAGCTACAGGTGATGATAATTAGACCATGTGACGAGGTGCATTCTGGGAAATGAAGTCCTATATATAAATATTATATACAAATATTAATGTGTAATATTTCCCATAAATATTATGCACATTTAGTGTAAATGCATTGAGTCTAATTTTCAATGTTTTAAATGAGCTAAGCGAAAAACTAAAATAATGTACATTGTAAATATCGCGGTTGTAAATATTGTTTATTCGATTATGCAATTTAATAACTCTTTTGTTGGTCCAATTAATTAACTGAATCAACATATCAGTTCTTTCGATTCAGAATCGATTCACACTTTTTAAACATTAAAAAGTTTGCAGAAAATAGAAACCGCTTACATCTTGCCCAAATACTCATGTTTTGCAAGAGTATTTATTTTATTATTTTTTTTATTTTATGCATGGTTGGTGCAATACTGCCAGAACTGGAGTGTAAAAAGCATTTAAACAATCACCAACACAAGTTACACATCATTTGAGTGTTTATTATGTATTTTTGATGTTTTTTTTCATTAAACATATTTTTTTATACTTTAAAACCTATGAGAAATTATCTAATCGAATCAAATCGACAGTCTACCTATGATTCACAGCTTTAATCAAGACACATAAAGAAATCATAGATATAATATGGATTTAAATTTCAGATCTTTAGAGGTCTTATTTTTGAAACTATTTAACAGCTCATGTTAAACTCCTACGCTGGTAAACTCCTAGTGCCCTCTGACCAGTCTGTGCATCTTTAGATTCCCAGTGCTTTTCTACATATAGTGATTAATGAGAGTCATTCCCTCTGCTAAGCATCGAGTCACACCTAGTCTCCGCATCAGCACCTTCAAACAAGACAGCCTCCCAGCAAACTAATAACACTTGAACATATGGGTTTCGATGCTCCATAAAACACAGCTCTTTATTAAGAGAATAAACCACATGTGACAATGAGTGCGTTATTTTTGCCCTATGGTTTTGGATCGTGTGAGCCAAAACATCATAAGTGATTTTCTACATGAAATAAACAACGCATAAAGCATTCTACAAACCTTTGAGCATCATAAAAACCAGCACATGTCAGAAATGGCAGTTTTTACCTTTTTAGCATTTCTTTTTAAAACAGTATGGGGCGATTAGACAGACTCTTACCACTCTCGGTGAAGCCGTGCGTGAAGCTTCATTTTAATCATGATCCTCGGAGCAAAGGCTTGACAAACTGGAGATGGGAATTAATTATCGCCGGTGCTGGAATCAGTCATCTGCCAGCAGCAGCTGCCGCACTCCTGCCTGGAACTTGTTACAATCTTCGCCAGCCAATTTTCCTCCTTCAGAATGCTGAGGTCTATCTACTGTACCATCACATCCTGTGCAGATTAAAATTTATCTATGTAACAGTGAACAAGGCGAACGGTGTTTAAAAAAAAAGACATAAATAGAGAGGGTTGATATTTTCTTGGTGGTTGTTTAGTTTATTTATCCTTTACATGTTGCATGAAGCACCTTAAGGATCTCAGTAAATCATCTCGGTCTGCTTCTGCACTGCCCTCCAGGTCATGTTTACTGAGGAGGATGTGAAGTTCTATCTGGCTGAGCTGGCTTTAGCTTTGGACCATCTTCACAGTCTGGGAATTATCTACCGTGACCTCAAGCCGGAAAAGTAAGTATGACCGACCACATATTGTACTGTACAGTATATCTTATAGCAATAGCAGAATATCATCCACCTACTGCAACCTATTTACTACAGTCAGCTTGGGAATTATATTTTTTTTACCTTTGGTAACATTGGTTTAAAAAAGAGATTAAAAAAAAAATATTATTGTTTTCTTTGGTTAATTAGGCAATAATTGTATTGAAAAAAAATCTAACCTTTCATTTAATGGACATTCCCTTTAAGGAACATAGAATACAATGTATTATATCCAATCATTAAGAAGTTTAACAGAACCAGAGCTCTAGTGAACCTGCCTAGAAGAGGGTACAGGTGTATTTTTCCTTTTTCTCTAATCATCCCAGTTGGAGATTTGCATGTGAGATGGCAACATTTTGGGATCGCCAAGTTTCCAAAGCTTACAATTTGATCACAACCTTATGCCAAGAAAAAACATGTTCTTTCATCCAAACACAAAAATAAGCGCCTGTGTCATAAAATAAGTGTCGCTAAGTGTCGTCCTGGATCGTTGACTAGAGTTGGGTTTTTTCTGTCAACAAGTGGGTTGGGTGTTCAAAAGAAGGATTGTTATACTGAAAAGAACCTGTTATGCACTGCTGGTGGATCTGCGATTTGAAGGAGGCTTTTGTCCAAAGGCTTTGGAACCTTGTTAGTATACGTTACATCATGGACATACCAGGATCCAGAAGTATCATGTTCCATGGAAGGGCATGGTTCCTTTGCAGAGAATCAGGCTTTTGACATAGGTTTCACAGTCCGCTGATTTAAACACTATTGAAAACATGACAGGAGGGTCCACATGTCTCAGGTTCCTTGTACCAGCTTCTCACTCACTTACGCACTCATCGTCTATACCACTTTATCCTGTATACGCAGCCTGGAGCCTATCCCAAGAGACTTAGGGTGCAAAGCGAGGTCCACCCTGGATAAGGTGCCAATCCTTTGCAGCAACTTGAGCACCCAGAGGAAACCCACCAAGCACGGGGAGAACATGCAAACTCCATGTACACAGACCCAAGGCGTAAATCAAACCTGGACCCTGGAGGTTCAAGGCGACAGTGCTAACCACTGAGCCACCGTGGTGGCCCACTGGGTTCTCATAAAGTCATATTTTGAGTTTTTTTTTAAGTCTCACTTCCTCATCTTTAGCAGGAATGCCAATTTTTCTGAAGCTGTTTGATTCATCATAATGTTTTTACCCCAGCTGTTATGGGCTGCACAAGCACCATTTAGATGAAATGCCCTGGAATAAAAACTTCAACATAATTCTGCTGGCAATCCCACAGTTCAGCTGAGGACTTGCTTTGATCCAAAAAAAATTCATCCAGGTGCTCAGGTGTGATTAACAGCTGAGATTAGTAGCTATGCAAGGGCCGGATTTAGAGGCGCAGTCGAAGCCTTTTCAGCTGAAATCTACACCAATGCTCTGCTCTTGCAAACAGCAACACTTTTTTTTTTTTTTGGTTTCACAGTTTTCTGAGTGTTGAACCCCACAAAAAACTTTTTTTTTTAACCTGCTCTTGAGAGAGGATAAACAGGAAGACATAATCCTCCTTCGTGTGCACTCTTCCTCAAGGGGACATGAGGAGAATGAGGAGGTGTAGTCAACCTGGGGTTCCTCGGAGAACAACACATGCTGTTCTCCGAACAAATGATTTATGGGGTGTAACTAAAGATAAACCGTAGGACATTTAACTTCTCTTCATAAGGACAAACATGTCTTCAATCATGTCAGCCTAGACACACCTCAGACGAAGCGGTTGTTCTGTCAAGCTCATCAGATATACGTACTGCACTGTATAAGCATTTTAACTGATTTGCTTTTTTTTACAGCATTCTTCTTGATGAGGAGGGGCATATAAAGATCACTGGTAAGATATTGTCTTTTTATTTTCCTCCACTTAATCAGCAGGGGGGCTTTTGTTAAAGACACAAATCTTTGTTTTGCTGTTTCAGATTTTGGTCTGAGTAAAGAAGCGATCGATCACGACAAGAGAGCATATTCGTTCTGTGGGACCATCGAGTACATGGCCCCAGAGGTAGTCAATAGGAGAGGACACACACAAAGCGCGGACTGGTGGTCGTTCGGCGTGTTGATGGTAAGTGTCTTTATGACCAAAGGACAAGAAGGTTCGGTGCCAATCCATTGCAGGGCACACACACACTCACTCGCTCACACACTCTTTGGTATTTTGGGAACACCAGTTAGCCTAATCTGTGGGAGGAAACCGGAGCACCAGGAGGAAACCCACCAAGCAACATGCAAACTCCATGCATACAGAGGCGGGAATCAAACCCGGACCCTGGAGGTGCAAGGCAACAGTGCTAACAGGTTTAAATGTTAAGGAAGAACTAAAGGAAGGAAATGGATCCCCAACAAAGCATGTCTGATTCCCAAATCCCTCAGTCTCTCAACAATAAATTCAGGTTGGGAAGATATGAGCAGCAAGGATTGTCTGTTTTGCAAATAGAACTGGAGGTGCAGTAAAAAGAACCTAGATTTTATTTATTTTTTTTACTTTTATTACTAGGTAAGAAGTGCAAAAAGTTTCTTATAGAAGGATCGTTATTATCATTGTTGTGCTTACAATGTCCAGATTAACAGATCCATTATAGAACTGGATTCAGGGATCTGCTTGCTGCGCATGACCACAGACGAAGAGGAAAAATCATGTCCCTGAGCTGCTCACACTACACACAAACTCTCACCCCAGGGACATGAAGCGTTTCGAAGCCAACCTTGGGGAAGGTCTAAAATTAGCTTGTGACAGGAAAATCAATGTTTAAATGGTGTAGTGTGCACCAGGCTTAAAGATCCCATACTTTGTTATTTTCTTTATATTTCAATTAATGCAGGGTTGTTGGTTTTTTCAATATCTCAAACTCCTTTTATTTCACCCCTATTCCAAATGTGCCGTTTCAGTGTCTATGTACATGCGCCACATCTACACCCACCAGAGGTGAGCATCAAGCCAGTAGAAGTGATCTCCTTATATGAGGTCACACTAGGGGGAAATCTAATTGGCTGGTTTAAGCCCAAATGGCCGAATGGAAAAAAAGACTAAATGTAGAGATTTTTTCTCTTTTCTTATTTGTACACACACACACACACACACACACGAGACCCATCTGAATGTCTAATAGTGACTAAAAATGTGTATTTTACCTAATTGGTCTGCTTTAAAGAAGGATGGGTAATTAATAATCATAGGTACATTAGTAATACTGTGATTGATTATTTAAAAATCCGTGTTTACTTTCCACTATTCATCTGTTGTTGTTTGTCCCTATGGCTGAATCAGAGCTCCTTTGCAGAGAGCATTCTATGTGATCATTTCATCGTATTAATCATTATCTGTCAAACCAAAGACCAGAATAATATTTACAAGCCTGAAAGCTAGACGTTCTTTAATTAATGACAGATTTTCAGCAGAGATGTTTCATGTCGCCTGGTACTGTAGCTGAAAAGTAAATGTGTTCCCCTTACAGGCAGACTCGAATAGATATAAACAAGTTAGCAGATTTATTTTTTAGAAGCTAGCACATCATCATAGCTGTTTATTTTTTCCGCAAATGGGAAAAGGCATCACTCTTTGCAGACAGCGTGACTCGAGATGATCCTGCTTCATAGTTGTTATGCCCTTTGAGAAATCTGTTTCCAAAGGTAAATTGACTCATTAAGTTTAATGAAATTTGGTGCTCAGGCCATTCCAATCCATCAATCAACCGATCAATCAATCAACCGATGAATCAATCAATAAAACTACCATTTTAGGCTTTTTAGTTTCTCTAAAATTTAAAATCCAAGGACCATATTTGCCTTAGAAACATTAGATATTTCTTCACACACTGAGTGTACATATCACCATGCAAGGAAATGCCTTATGTTATTCTCTGGCCTCTTTTTTGAAGGTGGCATCGCCTAGCAAATGTATAAATTTAGCAGCAGCTCCAGCAGACCGAGGACTGGCTCGTGTCCTAATATCTCAGGGAAAATTCGGTTATGCAACCCAGAAGGCACCACCTATGAGAGCTGATGCTCTGGGAGAATATGTTTTTTGTCATAATGTCTAGCTGCCATTGAAGTCTAACACTGTTGTTTTAAAATGCTGTTTTTATACAGTTTGAAATGCTGACCGGATCGCTGCCATTTCAAGGCAAAGACCGCAAGGAGACCATGGCACTTATTCTCAAGTAAGATTTGTTTAATACAGTACATGGTTAAACTTTACTGTATAGCAGTACTAGAGTGTATGCTTGTGCATAATGTATAAAAATATATCATGATAAATAATTTCATTAATAAATAAACATTTTATGGAAAGGATGGTAATAATATTATTTGCTGATAGATTTAATTTCACATTAATGAACACAAACATTGACCAATTGCCATGAGAGAAAATGAGGAGGCTCATGAGTACAGTAAAGATCAAGGGAGATGAGTGACAGCGGGCGGTAAGTGATAGATATAAACTAGTTAGCAGATTTATTTTTTAGAAGCTAGCACATCATCATAGCTGTTTTTTTTCTTCGTAAGTGGGAAAAAGGCATCAGTCTTTGCAGACAGCGTGACTCGAGATGATCCTGCTTCATAGCTGTTACGCCCGTTGAGAAATCTGTTTCCAAAGGTTAAATGACTCATTAAGTTTCTCATTTCCCCTCTCGTCTGTTCCATTCATCACCACCAGTATACTAATCCCCGCCCCGATCATCTGCACCTGTTTCTCATTGGTTCATGCCTTAAGTTAGGTTTTTGAAAGTTAGAATGTTTGATTGATTCACTGTGATACAGGAACTGGACTGAAAATGTCAGACAAAACCTGGGAACAAATATTACTAGACATCATGGCAGTGTAATACCACATGCCTACTAGTGTTGCTTCAGTTTTGTTTAAGCAAGATTATAGGAAACATATCTTCTTTTTTTTGGTCTTAGGTTAATATATGTGTTTTTGTATGTTTTTGTTTTTTTTAGGGCAAAGCTTGGCATGCCACAATTTTTAAGCTCGGAGGTCCAAAGCTTACTACGAGCACTTTTTAAAAGGAATCCAACCAACAGATTAGGTAATATACCTGAACTCTGCATCACACCTTTAATCATATGGATGTACATTATTATACAGCTACAACTAGGAACTTGGGGAGTGTGGAAGTCTGTCATAAATCAAAAATGAGGTGCATATGAGTATTACAGTAAGTCTTGGTCTTATAAGCTCTGCAACCTGATCGTGAGGTTTGTCTCCTGGAGATGCCAGGTAAGTAATCGGTGCCAAATTCCACAACCCTTGTTCCATGCAAAAATGCATTTCAAAGTTCAGCTGAAATTTCTGCAGTCCCACTGGGAAAAATCAAAGTTACAATGGCTTTGGTACAAATGTAACTATTTTCTTCTCTTTTTTTTTCCCCCGGAGAAAGAAGTTCCACTGATTTATCTCAGTGTGACTGTAAAAAGTGTAAAAATATGAGTCGAGCTAAAACATAGCAAGAAATATTACGGGTATTGGTGGCTCAGTGTTAAGTGTCGTGCCTGCCATGTGGAAGGCCCGGGTTCGATTCCAAACCAGTGCCCAAACCCCAGCCGCTGGATGCAGTGCTGGTCCCAAGCCCGGATAAAAAGGGAGGGTTGCGTCAGGAAGGTGTAAAAAAAAAAAAAACCTGTGCCAAGCTTGTATGCCAAGCTGTGTCGATCCCTTGCCGGGAGCAGCCGAAAGACCACCAACCAACAGGAGTAAGCAGATTCTCTCCCTCACACCCAGTACAACAAAAACACCCACTATGTAAAACCTTAACAAAAGCCCACAGTGAATATAAATCCATTTTCTTTCTGCGGTGCCACTCTGGCTCATGTACTCCCCGACTCATTAGTCTGCCCTGTTTAATTGTCCACTCTAATAACGTGGGTGGACTTCTTTTACGCCTGATGTGGAGACATGATGTTACATACACCTGGAGGATGTCGTATTTCTGCACACCCACCACTTCTGATCTGACACAGCTTTCTTTAAATTCACATCACAGGCTGACTCACAGCGTCTAAGAATCATTCGACCTCTCGGCTTTTTCACGAAAACAATCCCACACCCTGTAGCCTTAAAAGAATCTACGTGGTGTTAGATTATAGGCATCAGCATTGCTATTTGTGAGGCAATTGCAGCTCGCACAGGGTGTTCATCTGCAGAGTTGGCCCAGGTGCAACGTGCATGACACAGTGAGAAAAGCCTGCAATTACATCATATTGTTTGTGGAAGCCAGCCGAACGCCGTCTAGTATGCCAAGACCATACGCTGGTGCTGATGAACTGGTTTTCAAAATATTTGACATCATATTACACTGCAATTCCACTTATAATAGATAATGATCAAGATGAGTAAATGAGTTCTGACTGAACGCGAGCCGACGCTCCTGCGCTCTAATTAACGACTAGTTTCAGCAGAGGGTTTTTTTGTTTTGTTTTGTTTATTTTTTTGGGACGTCTGGTTTCTGAAGCTAAAATATCTGTCTAAGACTGGCATGTAGCAGATGTACAGCTTAGGGGAAGCAGAGAGAAGACAAGTGGTTTTACAGATACCATGGCTTGAATTGATCCTGCCTAAAAAGGATGCACACTGAATTTGTGTGTGTGAGTTCTCTGGATATTACAGAGTTGGTAATGTAATATATGTAAAATTGTTTAAATATACTGCATTAAATTTAGCTTCAATTTAACAACTGCAGTTAAAAGTCTGTGTTTCTTGTATTAAGGAGGTCTGCTGCAGATGGGGTAGAAGTGGGTCTTGTTTAAGTCTGAGTAGAGTCACGTCGAGGCTGAGATGCAGGCCATTTGTGTGAGCGGTGATTGAATGTGACTGCGAGAACCACACTCTGCATAATTCATGAAGCAGAAAGAAAATGCAGTAGAGGTATCACGCTGAGCACAGCTGGACCGGCCGAAGCCTCGCATTAGCTATTTACACAGGCTACTTCTCAACTCCTACATGTAATAGATAACCCACCAGGAAAACCACGCTGAGGAAGAAAAACTGGGCTTTCCGGCACACAGATGCATTAGGAAGAAGCCGAGAAGAGTCAACAGGATAAGGAAGCCAAAATGAATGCTAATGTGGCCTGTTGGTGAATTAATGCAATCAGTTGGCTGGATGGATTTCAACCGGAGTATTCAAATGGCCAGAATAAACGGACAGGATGTTAGATTTTCATGTGAGCTTCAAGACTTTGAGGTGCGTTCATGTCAAACCGGGACTTGTGATGACAGTATGGAGAGTCTTAGCCGCAGTAAAACATTTGAATGGTACGACTGTTTTAAAGAAGACATACTCACTGCAGTTGACCCCCTGTACATTTAGCGAGTATCGATGGATATTCTCTTCATTCCAGCTTGCAGAGGAGATGCATCTGTTTGTGGGAACGGTACACACACTCATTCTCAAATCACATTCCCTGTAAAGTCCTCATGTCGCTCCAAGCCATTTCCACATGTTTGGGCTATTGAAGGAGTTCCTGGGAGGCCAGCGTGAAGCAAGCAGTACTATCATGGCTTTATATCTTAATGGTATCCAAGCACTAGTGAAACACTAAAATAAATCCATTAGTTTAGCAGGGGATTATATTTACATTTACATTTAGGCATTTGGCAGACGCTCTTATCCAGAGCGTCTTACAAAAAGTGCTTTAAAGTTTACATCACTGGATACATACTTACACTGGGTTAACTAGGTTAATAACTAAGTGCC
>JAQMYL010000038.1:28830857-28843954 GCA_030014365.1 Clarias pachynema
CCCCCCCCCCCCCCCCCCCACGGGACCCCTGTGATTAAGCCTAGATGTCAAAGGTAAAGGCGTTATTTTAAATTTGGCTTCTTTAGATAAGCCCTAGATATACTGGAGGTAAAAATATTGATAGCTTCTAACAAAGCCAGCACTCAGGCTTCATGCACACTGCATACTAAAAGCTTGTCTTAAAACACGCAGAGTTCTCCAGCAATCTAAAATCGTTTTCTTTTTCCTGCAGAACTGTTCATTCATGCCTGTTCAGTGTATCTGTAAAGGTCATTCAACATATATAAAGTCGAGCCCTGTAAAATAAATGCTTCTTTGGCTAGCTCAGGTGTTCAGCATTTGGCACATGTACAACAGTGCTTTCCCATAACCACAACCGAACAAGCAATATTAAGTTCAAGAGACTTAGTAAATGGACAAGACTACAAATGATGCCAGCATTATTGAAAATTCTTTATTTAATTCCAGCATGCATGTAAGGTAAATGATTTAACGATTGAAAAAGTTTCATATTAATTTTTAGTCGTTTTATTGATTAATTATTTCAGCTTTAAAAACATTAACAAAGAAATTGAAAACATGTAAACATGATTTCCAACAATTCTTAAGTGTAATTTTTGCTGGGAAAATGCATGAATTTCTTTTTTTATTTGGAACAATAATTTCTTCATGTCTTTATTTATTTATTTATGCTTGTTTTTTTAAGTGCACTGTCAAGGAGTTTATTTCACACCGATGCTTGTAAATAAGTGTCCAAGTTTTGCACTACTCATTTTGTTCATAATTTTTACAAAAAATTTTACGATCTACAAAAATGTGCAGACATTCATCTGTTTTTTTACACATCCGAGATTTCGCATGTGCTTTTGCCCAACATTTCCATGAAAATGCTTGTTCATTTACAAATACTTGTTTTAGATCTTTTATATTCATTTTACAGAAAATCTTATTCACTTAATATATGACATGCCAGGAGCATAGACCTTATCCATTTACCTCAGTAAGAAGCCTTACACGTTTACCCGAACCAATGACTTATTTGTTTCATAATGATTTTATTCTTTGTATTCAGGATTTAAAACCTAATTCTAAACTTACACGTTTTTTTAATCAGATTCTTAAACACCACAGGCAAAAACAGTCATTTTATATATCCAGTTAACAATAAGGAGCAGTAATACTTTTACAGCACCCTGAATTTATTTATTTTTTTATATGGAGTTGGAAGAAAGAGCTTTTCCTTTGTGTTTACTATCTCACTATTATGGAAGAGGATTAAGGCGTCCATAAAAAAGTTCTGACTCAGAATTCCTCTTCTTTCCTCTAATAATTTTGAATTTTTACTATCAAAATTCTTTTTCCTCTCAGAATCATGACTTTTTTTACCTTAGATTTTTGTTTTTCAGAATTCTTTCTTTCTTCCTCAGAATTCTGAATGTAAACAGAGAATTTAGACTTTTTTTTTACCAGCACTTTTTGAATTTTAGAATTTTGACTTCATTCATTCTCTAAAAGTTAGGAAGAAGAGTTTCAAGTCAAGAAAAGCAAGTCAGAAATCTTTTTTTTATGATGGCCCTATTCATCTTCCATACACCATAGGTTACTTAAATTTATTTATTTATTTATTTATTTATTTATTTATTTGGTTAGTTGGATGCAGTTCTGGTTTGTTTTGGCATTTGTTTGAAGTATATAAAAATTGAGCCAAGGATGATGATAAAACTTAGAGTTTCCATAATCACAGCACTCTTACATTGCACATTAAGACAACACTGCACACTCTTGGAAAAAATGAAGATAATACACTGTACATTTTTCCGACCAGGGTCGTGGCGTTCATGCTGATGATGGCACCCCAGCCACATTGAAAACTGCATTTTAGTACCTTTATTTCTGAGAGTTTGGATCAGCTGCAGAGATGATGAATATGAACAACCAGAATCATATTGTTATTTTTCCTTCATATTGGCTCGCATGCCAGCAATTTCAAAAATAAATTGTATTGAAAAATGTGCTGTCTGATTTTGTTCTATAACGATTTCAGTCCTCAGGAAACGGTGAGTTTCGTGCAAAATAATATGTTTCTCTTAAGTACGATGTATCATTAAAACAGCCAGTATTTGCCTTGAATAAAGAAAACCTGTATTTTTGTACCATACCATAAATTGTAATTATTATACAGGCTGGGGAAAAATTGATATGAGTTAGGACATGCTACAGTGGCACAATTTCTCCCCATGCCCTGTGAAAATGTTGTTGATATAAGATATGACATTTTTACATATACAGTTCTACTACAAATTAGGGTGTTTTTTTTATATCAGGAACCATAATTAAATCACAGTTGTGTGTTTCACACCAACATCTACAGTATAAATAAGCTAATGAGCTCAAGTGACAAAACAAAATCAGATTTCAATATACAGTCAGACATTGAAAAAACGTCTGGGGATAAAAGGAATACAGCTTTCCGCAATCATTAAGAGAGCAATTAACAGCCAAGTATTACTTATGAAACGCACATGAAATGTGTCGAGATTAGTCAAAACGTGACCAATCAGTTGTAAGTGAACCTGGATACACTTCAGTCTGTCTAACTCACACTTACATGAGCTAAAGTTCTCAACAACCAATAAGTTTCTTTCTCTTTCTAACAACCACACATAGACACTCTCTTCATGAATTACTAACAAACAATGTAAACAATAAAAGCAAACTATTCCAACTATAACAGTTTCCAGCTACTTAGTACCACTGTAGCATCCTGTCTGTGTTCATTCAATTTAAAACGGAAGCAAAAAAATAACACCCCACAACCACCAGTCTGGTGTGAACCTACCTGGCCCTATGTGAAAAAATAATTGCCCCTAAACATAATAACTGGTTGTGTCACCCTTGGTGGCAACAACTGAAATCAAGCATTTGTGATAACTGGTGATTTTCACTTTGAACAATATGTTTCTCTAAAGCACAATGTATCATTAAAACAGCCAGAATTTGTCTGCTTTGAATAAGGAAAACCTGTATTGTTTTGTACCATACTGTAAATTGTAATAATTATACAGGCTGGGAAAATATGTAATACAAGTAATACAAGTTGGGATATGATACAGTGCCACAGTTTCGAACTGAGTAAAGTTTAGATGCAAGTTTGGATTTGTTTTCTACATTTTAGAACCATACTGAATTTTTTTCTAAACTTTGAAATAGGTTGTTTTTTTTTTTTATTCAGATTTTCTAAAATATGAAATAGTAAGGATAGGTGGTGTCTCAATTGGTCAAGGCTCTTGAGTTCCTGATTGGAAGGTTAGGGGATCGAGCCCCAGCACTGCCAGGTTTCCACTGTTGAGCTCTTGAGCAAGGATCTTAACCCTATCTACCTTATATCCTGGCTGACCCTGTGCTCTGACCTCAGCTTCCTACCTGGGACATGTGAAATTAATCAATTTACTGTGCTATAAGGTACATGTGACAAATAATGTCATTATTGTATTTATTAAATAATAAATAAAGCATTATGTAATTCATTAACAGGCTTAGTGGATAGCATTGTTGCCTTGCACCTTTAGGATATGGGTTTGAGTCCTGCCTTGGGGTCTGTATGCATGGAGTTTACATGTTCGCCCCGTGTTTGGTGGGTTTCCTCCGGGTGATCTAGTTTCCTCCCACAGTCCAAAGATTTGGCTAATATGCGTTCCCAAATTGCACAAGTCAGTGTGAATGTTGACTGGAGGAATAAACACAATGGTCATCATGGTCCAGGGTCCTAGTTTGACTACAGGGGTTACTAGATTGATGGAAATAAGTAACAACAACAACAAAAAAAACAATCAGTTGTCATAATAAAAAGATCAGTTGTTCTGGGACAGTTTTTGCAAGAAAAGTATTGTAAGAGTGTGTTTGCAAAACCCATCAAGCACCATGATGAAACTGGCTCTCATGAAGACCAACAGCACCTCAGATTAGAGCCGTTATGACAGCGGATACAGTAAGTAACCGACACATCTCAATATCAACGGGTCAAAGGAGATGATTGCACGTTGTGGATGGCTTCAAGTATCATTGTTTTACAATGTAGACAGGAATTACAGCAGAAGGCGTGTCAAAACTATTAACTGGTAGTGTGTGTATATACAGTACACACAGGCGCGCGCGTTATCAAGAGGTCATGTGACATTGTGCCAGGCGACGTGACCATTAACCTACGTCAATGGTCACGTGTTTAAACTCAGAACAAAACTAAACCCAGTGTAAATTTAAACAAAAATTCAACAACAACAAAAAAAACTTGTGACACATAGAGAATAATATTTATGTTTTTTCTTGTTCAAATATGTCGAATCAGTAGTACTCGTATGGTCAGCATTGAGGCAGAATTCCAAACCTTTTCCTTATCAATACACATAGTGCACTATATTAGTAAGGCGGTAGTGTGCAGTGTGTAGTGTTTAAGACAGCTGGCGCTCTAACCCAGCGTAGGGAGCCTATATAGCACAAACTGTGTGAGTTGAGACTCGGACATTGGCACGACACGGCGTCGTTCTCTCTGCTTCTGGAGTTCAAGGAAGTGTCACAATAATAATAACAATATTTCCAAAAACCAAAAGCGTCGACCATGGACAAGCTTCGGCGGGTGTTAAACGGCCGAGAGGATAACGAGGAGCTCGGGTTGACTTCGCAGGTAAAAACCCGCCCGTTCGTCTTCCACAACCGAGGACGCGTATAGGTTTAAAAAGCTTAGTCCATGGTAGCTGTTAACTAACCAACTAAGTTATATACCATTTATTCAGCTATTTTAAGATATTTATTGAGTTCTATATATCTATTATAGATGGCGTGGTTTGCCTTTGCACGAAGACGTGTTGTTAACTAGTACTGCATTTCCGCTGGTCACCTCAGGGTTGCGTCTCAAACGACCTTCTGTGGAACATATCGCGCACTACGTAGCGCTTAAATGTCGTTACGTTATACCCAATGTAGTGCGCTTGTGTAGGGAGTATTGGGTGGTTTAGAATACAGCCCTGGGTTGTGTTCTTGTACGTTGTCAAACTGTCTACACAGAGTTTGTAACCCTGTTAAGTTACTTTACATTTACGGCATTTAGCAGTAAATGCAAACCTTATAAACAAATCTGCATATAAATAAATGTACTTATAAAATACATAATTGTAAAGTAATTAGAAGTAAATGTATTATACTTATAGAAAATATACTTATAAAATAATTAGAGGTAAATATAATGTACTTGTATGTAGAAGTTTAGAAGTACTGTAGTATATCTCCTTACACACGCACCAAAAGGTTTAATAAAATTAAAAGTTAAACAAGTTGCAAATAGTGGATGACAATATGATTGTGTGTGTGTGCGTTTTAATTGGTGCTACTTTGTCTTACATGCTCTGTAAAAGCGACCTTGAGTCTTATGCAGGCTTCTTTAGATAAATAATTTAAAAAAAAAACAGAACTCATGTTGACTCACATTTCAGGTTGTATTCTTTACAGACTTATGTGTCTATGTAAGTTTGCGTTCTGCAAGTTTTATTTTCAATTTCATTTTATATTAATATACATGTTTGTTCCCTTAAATTCTGCAATGCTTTCAGATGATGGGACTTGTAAGGTAAGGTCAAGGTCATCCCTTCAGTGAAAACTGACTTATAAGAAAACCTTATCTGAATATCAATTGTGTTTATTCTTGTTACAATCTGCACAGCATCTAAAATATGTTCTGAAGTTCTTTTGCTCTGAAATCTAATTGACTATGATGCTCATACACACTGCACGTCTCTTAATTCTCACATTTATGAGCTATTATTTAAGTTTTCCAGACTCCCTCACTTTCACTCACTCATCTATACAGCTTTATCCTGTATACAGGGTCGCGGGGGGACTGGAGCCTATCCTAGGTGGCTTTGGGAACGAGACAGGTTAAACCCTGGACTTGATGCCAGTTCATCACCGGGCACATACACACACACATACTCACACGCTGAGGGCAATTTGGGGACACCAATTAGCCTAATTTGCAGCCACACAAATGTAACATTTTATTTATCTTATACTAATGTATTACCAAATGGCATCATTTTTTTAAAAATTTGCTATGACCTTTCCCTCTAAGGGGACACATGTTACAAAAAGCCACATACCGACACAGAACCACTGTTTTTTTCTCTTAAATAATTTGTCACCCATGTGTATTTAATGCATTTACTGTAATGCATTATGATTAGGCATAAGTAAGCCTAGTATTCTTGCTGTGCATGGGTTTTTTTTTATTTTTATTATTATTAATTTTTTTATTAGTGTTGGCTATGCATGCCGTATTTATGTCCACTATTATCATTTAAATGTTTTGTCAATTCTCCATGATGCAAGTTTATTACTCCTCTGTCACTGCTTATGATATGTTTTCTCACTAGGTTGAAGTGGTGTTAATCTAAAAAGGTGGTGCAAAAATAAATGTAGTGAATGCAAACATCATGGAAGAATTCTTGTACTGCTGTAAAACACTTTCCTTTTTTTTTTTTTTTTTTTTTTTTACGTAAAGCTATAAATTTGGACATTTTCTTGAGAGAGATATTGATGTTTTATTAGAAGCCAGATCAGTTCATTTTGTCACATCTATAGTCATGTTACATAATGCTTATTTTTAATACTCTTTAACGTAGACCCATGGTGGACAGTTAATTGCCTTTTGGTTAAACAAAGAGGCACAAATATTTTTGCTGCATTCATCATATTAGAGGAAACCGAGGAAATTCAGATTTACTGCTTTAATGTCATAATTCCCTGTTCATCAGGCAAAGCTGTTAGTATCTTGTGTTATCATGTGCCTGGTACATCTTGCACACAAAGACTTTTATTTGGCGACCCACATGATACACTAGGAAATGGAAGAAGAAAGTTCGAGGGTGTCCTGTTCTCAACTGCAAGGCTATAAACACTGAAAGCTCTGCAGCTGCCTGTGAACCTCTGGGCTTTCAGTTTCACAGTCCCCTGTTGTTGGGAATTGAACCGAACCTAAATAGAATTCCTAAATCTTTTGTAATAAAGATTTTGAAAGCTCACTAACTATATATGCTGGTTTTAATGTAGTCCTGGTCAGCATTTTTTTTCCTGTTGAAAGGAGCCATGTGATATCCTGCCATTGTTCCCCTCAGGTCCTGGATGCCTCCACGCTCAGTTACAGCACAAGGATCAAATGGTTCATCATCTGCTTTGCCTCCGGCATCCTGTGCTCCATACTGGTGAGTACTTTTTCTAGGTCCTCGAAGAAATGAGGAGTTAAATGAGGGCTAACACACGTACAGGGTGTAATAATCTAAAACCAAGGCAAAGTTAAAATGCAGCCCAGAGTTTAATGAAGCTGAACCAAAAGTGAAATACTGAAGGATGGTTTAATCTCACAGCTGTGTTCATTATTCGTAAAGCTCTCAAGGAATAGGACACAGTTAAGTGATTTATATATACAGTCAGGTAAAAAAAAACTGTATTCACTAAATAATTATAAAGAAGTTTATCAGCACACGGACTTCCTTTCTATACTAGTAAAACAATGTTGTGTAACACAATTCAGTTTCAGCGGTCTTTCCCAAGCGCCTGGTGGTTACCATAAAACCCCTTATATGTACACTTTAGTTTCTGCCCTTGGCAAGTGCTTTGTGAAGGTACTATATGTTAATAAGAATCATTTTCTTTTCGGGCGCCTGCCTTGACCCTGTAGCACAACCCCCAGCTGGAACACAGTACACACTTGGTTCGTGGGCGTGTTGATAACTGCCAACTGATAGTTCACACCATGTTAACCACCCTGCTGTGTGTGTGCTCTCACAAGAACATGCAGTAAAAATGCCCTCGGATCCAGGTTTCCTGTGAGGGAAGTGTTTTCCTCATAATTTAACAGACGACTTGATTTGGGTTTCATTTTTTATTATTTTTTTTAATTATACTTGCACTCTCTAAGTGTCATCTCTTATTGATCAGAAGGCATTGATTAATTGTCTATGACTGGACATTAAAATAACTGGTTACTGATCAGACGGTCGGGGGTTCAAGCCCCAGCGCCACCAAGCTGTCACTGTTGGGCCCTTGAGAAAGGCCCTTAACCTTTTCTGCTTCAGCTGTATCATGGCTGACCCGGTGCTCTGTCTCAAGGCTGGGTTATGAGAAGAAAAAAAATTCCACTGTGCTGACATTTTTGCCCAAGACTTCCACTTTTACTTCTTCTTCTAAGATAGTTCATGTTTGTATAGCAGATGCTCAGCTTAAACCAAACATTTAACAAAGAAACATGTATACTCCTTGATATGGTTTATGGAAGGAGTCTCCAGTTTCAGCCTCTTGTTAAAGACGATATATTTAGAGCAGAGAAAACTTAATTGTGCAGAACAGCATGTCAGTTAATAAAACTATCACACCACTAGATGGCAGGATTTAACCAATATCAGTATTTATTCAGAAATTCAGTTCATTACTGCCTTTGTTCCACAGTACAGTAAATAGTTAATATTATTTATTAAATGTTTGTTTTCATGTATGATGTGTATTTTGTTTTTGGTCTAAATAGGGCACTGCACTACTTTTCCTCCCCAAAGGAATGCAGATGTTTGCAGTATTTTACACCTTAGGAAACCTTGCGGCTCTAGCTAGGTAAGATATCTTAAAAACATTATGCATAATCTTTCTGACCTTTTTTCTTCTGCCCGAACTTTCACTCACACTTCTTTTTTTTAAATAGCAACACCACCAGCATATCTATAAGACAGTGTTGCATAGCACCAGCACATTTTCATAGGCCTCAAGCTTGCCCAAAGCAGCTGTCTTGGCAGTTACTGATCGAGGCTTTAATAATGAATGCGCAGCCTTTACATGACTAATCCCAGGTGCTTCTGTCTGTCATTTCAGTGTCAGTCTGTTGTTTATCCACTTGGTTTTGTTACTGTTGCACAAATGCCCTAAACTATGCCAAGATCCTCTCCATAGAAACACTGTCCTGCTATACAAGCGACTCAGTAGTAAAGCGTTTCTTGGAGTGGCCCTGATTCAGAGTTCTGTCACCTCTTGTGTTTCTGAGATTCAGGTTGCGTACGTTGCTGAAATGAAACACCCAGCATCTTATGTTTGGTCGCATATTGTCTAATAATTGTATTTGGGCTGAATATACTGCTTCCGCTTTAGCCTTACACCACAGAGTTATGCAATGTATTAATTTCATGCAGTGTTAAAGTGTCCTTTCACACAAAACCGGCAAGAAGAATCACCCACCCACATGCACGCCGAACGAGACAGTGTCCCCTTGGTTGTGTGAAAATTAAGACTTCCAGCTGAGAGCTTGCATGCACTTTTTTTCCGATCCGCTAATGTTTTTAGGAGATCCGGCCCATTACGTTTTGTTTTTTTGTTGTTGTTTTTTCCCAACACCATATCGGGTCTGTCCAGTTTTCTCAAATAACCACATGATCACAGCCCTAGCTCTCATCTTCTCAGCCAGCTTTTCCCCCGTGAGGGAGCCGGTTTGGTTCCAGCCTCTTGTGCCGCCTTGCTCTTTACCGGCAGTCATAAAAGGACACTTAAAACAAAGTGCAACAGCCCCCTAGTTAGCATTTGAAACGGATACGATCCCAGTGGAGTTTGTTAGTCCCTCGGCTCATCTGAATTCTTTTTAACGCACAAGTGCTACAAGTTCAAACAATGTGTCTCATCTGTCATATTCCCATAGAGCACTGGTTATTTGTCTGGCCCAAGCTGGAAAGCTGCACCAGCATGTTGTGACAGCACTACACAATCAGTTATGCAGGAACCAGGAAGAAGCCTAATCATTAACCAGAGTCAGAATGCATGAAAATGCCCCAGAATTTCCCTGGCATCCATATTCACTGCACCTTGGTTGTTGTCAGCACTCTTTAGGGGGAAAAAAAAAAAACATTTACTAAACTTAATCTGTATGTATCCACAGTGTTGGAGTACAACAGTTGTATCCCTGGTATTTATCTTCTATCTCAATGGGTGAATATAGTGCGCACATGAAATAGTGCACACTTTTTTTTTTGTTTTGTTTATTTGTTCACCACATCAAACGCTTAAATCTTTTGCCTACCTGTGTTTTGTATGAGCACCGAGTTTTAACATCAATACACAAAATACAACAAAAAAAATACACAAAATATATATATCTTTTTTTTCATCCAGTAAAAGCGACCAATTAAATGAGTCGACATTTGGAATGTTCGGCAATTGCTGTAAGCCCCGCCCCTGCCCTCCCTAAGTTAGTAATCTTTCCAATAATGACCGACCAGTAACAGCCATGGAAGCAGTGAGTAAACATGTCAGGTTATTAAAATGCAGACCTGATTTTTGCTGAGACAAGGCCCTGCCAGCAAGGTAAATACAGGAAACCTTACACTAGGCATTTCCCCAGAACAATAATTCAAACATTTTAGGCATTCTGCTGCATTTATCATTTATTACCCTGCATTATCTTTTATGCTTTTTTGAGCTAATTTATTTTAAAGGATCAGCCTTCCTAATCCTGTCCTCTCAGAGGTCAAAGATGGCATCTTGGATCTGGAGGTGTACACGTTTGCTTCTTGGGGAGATGTATGTGACATGACTGCTGCTCATGCATTAGATCTTCACTAATCTAATATATGCCTCAGTTAGTCTGCTTGAGTAACACACTTTGGAAATCCTCCGCCCTCAGGGGACTAGACTCGTACTGTTCCTGGTCACATCAGGAGAGAGAAAGGGTGAAGAAGAAATCTCAGTGATGTTCTTTAATCTAATTTTGTCTAATATCAAATTACAATTCCGGTGAAGTTTACCCCGGTCACCCATAAAACTCAAATGAATCATGAGCTAGGAGCCTTAAAATCCATGTTAGAAGTAATACATTTTGATATTTAGCAGTGTGTAATAAATTAGTAAGTTGTAAATATTACATTTATTCATGTTAAATAAAAGGCCTGTATAAATTAAGTGAAGAACCTTAAATGCAGATGTTCCTAGACAGCTGCACGATACAATTATGCAGTAACATCCTGCCATACTCAGTGATGTACTGTCCCACACTGGCCACTTCATTATGTATTCCTTTTCATTTGCTTGTTAATGCAAATATCTGATCAACCAGACACATGGCAGCAGCAGAAGACCGCACTCAGTGCCGCCCCTGTCTGCTTAGAACAGAAAACTTTGCATGGGCTCACAGAAAATTTGACAACAAAATATTTTCGAAAGATGTTGCTTGGATTGTTGAGTCTCTTTCTGCTGCAGCATTTGGATGGTAGATTCCGATTTTGGCGTAAACGTCATAAAAGCATGGATCCCTTCTGCCTTCTATCAACAGTTCAGGCTGGTGCTGGTGGTTTAATGTTGTGGGGGAGATTTTCTTGGCACACATTGGTCCCCTTAGTACCAATACGAGCATTGTTTAAATGCCACAGCCTACCTGGGTATTGTTGCTGACCACATCCATCCCTCTATGACCCCAGGATAATGCTCCATGTCACAAAGCGAAAATCACTGTACTCGAATCACCGCCACAGTCACCAGATCCCAATCCAGTAGAGCTCCTTTGAGATGTGGTGGAACGGGAGATTGGCATCATGAATGTACAGCCAATAAATTTGCACACAGTATGACCCCAGAATCTCTAAGCAATGTTTCCATCCCCTTGAATCTGTCATGAAAAATTAATGCGGTTCTGAAGGCAAAAGGCTTCCAACCCAGTACTAGCAAGGCGTACCTAATGAAGTGGCCATTGTGTGTGTATGTAAAATGCTGAGCAGCCACAGTTAACTTTAATTTTGAAGGAAGGTGGAAGAGGGAAAGATCCAAGTACGGATTCGAGATTGGGGCATGGTCATCTTTTATTCAGCAAATTTTTCTCATTAAAGCTCTTCTGGTGACTCATAGCAGTTCAACACTATACTTTATTTTGGTATTTGCTTTGTCACGTTTGGTTGTATCCATGGTCTTGTTATAAATTTTGAAGGTATCTTCTATTTTAGCTTGTTTTTAACATTAGTGGATGTACAATGTTTGTCTGTATTTTTCTTCCTCCAGCACCTGTTTCCTAATGGGCCCACTAAAACAGCTGAAGCGCATGTTCGAGCCGACCAGACTCATCGCCACCTGTGTCATGCTGGTAAGACTGAAGGTTATTGACTGCCTAGTATGTGTCTAACTGCATTACTAAAGTCTTTTCCTATCTCACACCTCTCGATTCAGCCATAGTTTGCCTGGGAAGCACTAGCATCTGTAGCGTGCTGTCTTAGAGTAAAATGACACACACACACACACACACACTGCACTATGAGCCCTAGTGAGAAAGAATTAAGAAGGAATGAAATCATTAAAGGAACCTGAACCAACTTGACAGCAGTTGTTTAATCCCTAGTAAACCTTAGCATTCAGTATAATGAGATTGAGTTTAGCCAGCTCTTCTCTTCTCTATTCTTCACATGCTGTCGTACAATTTAGAAGCTGCTGTGGTGGAAATAAAAAATGTCAAAACTGGTTAAGAGATCTAGAGCATGTCATGTGGAGCTGAACTATGATACATCCTTCTTTATTTATTTCTGTTTTTTATTTTCCTGTTCGAATTTAAAACAGTTTTTTTTTTTTTTTACTTTAAAGCAAATCCTTTATATAAAGATGATTTGTTATTCTGAGAATTGGAAGAAGACCTCTAGACCTTCTTTGGCAGTAATAAATGCCAAAAATGCTATTTGTTGGAAATTTGTGTGAATTTCAAATAAATACTGTAAAATCCTTAATACACACACACACACACACACACACACACACACACACACACACACACACACAGAGAGACAACACCAGTGACCGCTTTATAGTAATTAAATTTGTTTTTAATGTTCCAGGTTCTGTCCAAAGCAAATTACTAGTTTATTGAAAATACAGTATTGTTGGGTATTAAGCTTGAGTTGGTGTGTTGCAATTACTTAGCATTGGTCTGAGGCTTCATATCTTACTGTACCTTCGAACAGCCTAGCATGTGGTGGGGGGGGGGGGGGGGGGGGGGGGGGGGGGGGGGGGGGGGGGGGGGGGGGGCGGGGGGGGGGGGGGGGGGG